>CAODLS011331380.1:0-11217 GCA_948243855.1 Flueggea neowawraea | reverse complement strand
AATATCAACACATTCAAATCAATGTCTCCAACTTCTTAATATTCCTTTCTTTTTTTTTCAAGTTTTAGCAATACTGTTTATGACAAGTTTGAGCCTAACTTTATTGACGATCTATGAGAAGAATTAAACTTGTAAATAACTCATTACATATATACTTATTCGATGTGAGATACATAACACATTCTTTAATAAAGTTAGTGCGAAAATTCAAATCCCGCATGCTAGCTAGCTAGAATACACATGCATCAAAATCGACTGCTTAAGTAGCTATTTAGAATGATGCTTGCCAAATTAAACATATATTGATTATAATGATATTAGTAGTTAATCAAACAATTAATTAATTAATTACAAAAAATAATTAATTGAAGAGTATTTTCAGCTTATGTATGTGGAGAGAAGCCAGGACTGATACTGGAGACCCCGTATCATATTGGTGATACACTTAATGGCGCATCTGGATTAGACATTGACAAAGAGAAGGAATTGGTCGAAGAGAAATTAAATGAACTCAGAGCCATAGGTGCTACTTATGCAGAAATGAAAGAAGCTATGAAAGATATGGGCATCAAAAGGTTTGTGATCATCAGTCAATATATAACCTACCTAGTATTATATCTCTTTGACAAGTAATGTTATTTGTTTTTAGAAATTGAATTTACAACTTCTTAATATTATAGTTAATTCTGATACTAATTAACTAAAAACTCATCGTTACCTTATATATGTCCTTAATTACAAAATATTGCATGATCAAAACAGTGCTTTTATCTAAAAAGACATAATGCGAACCAAAAATTCCAAAATGATTGGTAACTAGTATAAAGAATAGTTTATGAAGAAATATTTTTTTTGTTTGATAAAAATTGTTTATATATTGTTGTTACGATGAAAAGTACAGCAAAAAGCGATGCTTCATAATTCATGGACGGGTAGCGTCAAAATAGGCAGAGAGGTAGACACAGCAGAGAAAAAATAGATGTAGTAGTATGTATTTAATAAGCGATCGAGTTTGGTTCACACTAATAAATTGAAGTTAGGTCATACAGCAGGGGATTGAGCGGCTCAAAATTTATGAGCATCGCATGAGATATGGTCTTCACCTTTTCTCAGTAGACAGTGAGCATGCATGTGCCTCTTAAACCCCTTCACTGAACAAGTATATATTTGGTTTGTCTTTTTCATTAATGTTATTAAAACATTCAGTCTCTCATCCATTCATGCCTTCAAAGATAGGAAATCACTTTACATTAATAAAAAAGTATGTGTTAATTGATGAAGGTGGTGATCCGATGATGGTTAAGCACTAAGTCTGCACAATAGAAGAAATTAGAGGCGTTTTGGAGGAATTATAGAGAGTGTCTCTAACGATTAAGTTAGTAGAAAGTCATGAAAGAGTAGTGTAGAGTTTCATTGAAATACCTGTATACGTCGATCAAGGGGATTCTACACATATTTTGGGGATATTTTGGTCCTTTTGCCACGTGGTTGAAGTTGCTCTATGGTAGTGCACAAAGATCCTTTGTCCAAATTCCACGTGTCCATTGCTACGTACTCTGCAATTTTATGTATGAAGTAATTTAATCTTAAGCATTTGAGATTAAATTACCATTTAAATATTTAATTTAATTTAATTTAATTTAATTATAGGTACCAGGAGATAATATCCAAAAGGTACATGAAAACTCAAAAGGAAGCACATCAATCCATGTACTATTTTGTTGGGACTAAAATACCAAGCAAGCTAAGCATTTATGTTGCGGCAAGATTGTCATGTTAGCTTCATAAATGAATTAGAGTCCAAGTGGAAAAATCATTCACGTCTTCGGCTCCTTAATGAATGAATCGTTCAAATTTCAACTTGCACCAACAGATACATGCATTGACCTGAATCTTTTTCTGGAAACCATCAATACATGCTGTTTACAGCTATATCTGCTCATCAAAGTGGTTAAATTTTGCAGAGCAAATGTGTACGGATGGCCAAACACATACGTATTCACCAAAGCAATGGGAGAAACGGTAGTTGAGCAACTTAAAGATAACTTATCTTTAGTTATTATACGCCCAACCATTGTGACCAGTACCTACAAAGAACCCTTTCCGGGTTGGGTTGAAGGTGTAAGGTATGTACTTACATAATAATTAGTTAACCAGTCACAGTTTTCTTCATTTGATCTTTTAAGGGACCATTATTTCTTCTTATATGTATATATTCTCTGTCTTATAATAATAAAAGTACCTTTCACTTTAGATGTTTTAAAATATAGGCATATTTTTTATCTTACTGTATTTATTATTAGTAAAATTATAAAATTACTCGTATTTAATTTTTTTTTCAACTAATTCATTAATTACTAATACATTTATTCAAAGAGTTTAAATTGAAAAATCTATAAAACTAAATGAGTTTAACTACTAAAATTATCATTTTTAATTTTTATGAAAAGTAGTTAGTGTATATTGTTATGGAACAAACAAAGTATTTATTATTATAAATAACTTTAAGGAAATTTTTTCTTTTTCTTTTCCATTAGATTAACATATATTGTGCCGGAATTATATAGATAAGGGATTTTCTTGCAATAAATTTGATTTAATTATGCAGTTCAACTAAGATTAGTATAATATAATTACTATACTATTGATATGGTGTGTTAAATGGTCTAACCTCATTTGTACGTATACAATAATTGCAGAACCATCGATAGTTTAGCGGTTGCTTACGGGAAAGGAAGACTAAAATGCTTTATACCTCAGGAATTGTTGACGTCGTAAGTTCAATCTTTCTAACCCATAATTTGTATCTCTTTTTGTTTTTTTTTTTTAAAAAGTAGAGTAATTATTTTTAGTTGTTTATAGAAAAAAAAAAGATAGTTATATAAAATTAACACATTCGGATGTGTCACATTGACTATTAAAAAAAAATCAAACTTTAGACTTCTCCATCTTCTAGGAAAATTTTAAAAAGTGATAATTTAAATTAAGAAAAAATAGATTTATAGAAAGTGTTCTTGCCTCATGTTAAATCAATAAAATTCACATTTCAAGGAAAAAATTACAATGCTCATTGGGAAAGAGAGAAAAATGGCCTGATTACTTTAAAATTCGATGAGAAGAGTTTTGTTACTGTAGTATCATGCTCCCACATCGCAAAAAAATTAAGGTCAATGGTTGTTTATAAACACATTCCTCACACAAACTACTGAGTCGCATTTTCAGGAGTAAAACCATGAGGGCATATGAGCAAAGAACGGACAATACCTCAGTGGATGAGCGTAGCGCGCGATCGTCAACAACAATTGACATTGTCTGTGAGAACTCAAGAAAAAAGTCGTCGAGCTAAAACTATATTCTCAAGCCATTTAGCCTTGACTGAGGGGCTATTGTAGTGTCATGCTCTCATGTCACCTATGAGTTGAGGTCAATGATCATTTATAAATAGCTTCCTCCCTCAAACCACTTAAGTGTCATTTTAAGAATAAAACTATGATGGTTTATGAGTTTATAGCAAATAATATCTCAATGAATGAGTCTAAAATACGCTCATCGAGGAATATGGTCCATACCGGTTACCCATAAGGATTCAACTAGGTTCAAATTCAATTAGTTAGACGTCAAAGATATTTAAATACAAGACCGATGATTTAATTTATAAAAGAAAGTGTTTATAATAGCTGATTAATAATTTGAAAATGAAGAATTGAGAGATGAATCATATGAGTATATGCAGATTCCGGCCGACATGGTGGTGAATGCAATAATAACGGCTATTGTAGCTCATGCCAACAAGCTAACAAGTGATCATCCAATATACCAAGTGGGATCGTCAGTAAGAAACCCTATAAGATACAGTGATCTTCAGGATTTTGGGCTTGGTTACTTCACTAAGAATCCATGGATTGGCAAAGATGGCAAGCCTGTCAAAGTTGGCAAGGTCAAAGTTCTTGGCAGCATGTCCAGCTTCCGTAGATACATTGCTATTCGTTACTTGCTATTGCTTAAGGTTCGTGAGTAATAATTTAATTATTTGATTAATGTTGCTAATCTATTGATCATTTCAGAATTAATTAATTAATCTCCTAATTATTTTATTTTGTTTGAATTTTAGGGACTGGAATTTGCAAACACAGCATTTTGCCATTATTTTGATGGCATGTATAGTGATCTCAATAGGAAGATCAAATTTGTGATGCGATTGGTCGAACTATATCGCCCATATCTATTCTTTCGGGGAGTGTATGTACCCTCACTAAATTATGCTCTTAAATCTATAATTTAAGAATATAAATTTAAACTCATAATTTGTTTTTTAGAAAAAAATCCTTTCTTTTGTTGCAATGAAAGTTAATTAATGTGGCTTTAAAATTTTGATTGATTTTACTTATAAAATATTATTTTATTTTGTGAAATGCAGGTTTGATGACATGAACACGGAAAATTTGAGAATGGCAGCAAGAGACAATTGTGCGGAGATAGAAGTGTTTTACTTTGATCCAAAGAGTATTGATTGGGCAGACTATTTCATGAATGTCCATATTCCTGGTGTCGTCAAATACGTTTTCAAGTGATCATAATATTGCCAAATTATAAATTCTATTTATATAAATTTTTTCCTAATCTTCTATAGAAAGTACTATTTAAATTTGTATCCCTTTCTTGTAGCAAAATTAAATATCATTTGTTAATGCATGGCAGGGTTATAAATTGCTGTACATGCCTTATTGCCTAATTTTCTCATCAAGTGTATCAATTTACTATTATGATAGACAATATCAAATTGGTTGCATTGATATTCTGAGATATGTATTCGTTCCTTATTTCTTCTTTTATTTATTGACTTGTAAGTAATTGTTCAACATAAAGATGGAAAAGAGAGAAAAAGGTTAAAGAATACAAATTGGATTTACATCGCAAGAGTGCTAGCATCTTGGAAAAAATTTCTATCCATTTTTGTGTTCAAAAAAAGAAGATTTCCATCCATTTGTTATGGATGAACTCAATCCGGTCTCTTTTCCTTTTATGTGTAATGTATTATTTTCTCTAATAAAAATATAATTGTTCAACCGTATAGAATTCTTATCTCTGATCATATTCCAATTTCACATGTGTGATCTTAAGAGTCTGATAGCAATTTTTTTAATTAAAGAGGGCGGTATCTACCAAATTTTATTAAAATCTCCATTATAGCGAAAGAATACCGTAATTACATCCATATAATACAAACAAAAACAGAAATAGGAAACCATGAAAACAAGAAGTTCCAAAAAACCAAAACAGAACTAATCTGCATCTTAACACCTAACCTATTTAACATAACAACTGCCATTCTTATCCTTGGCAATGGTGTCGCTAATACCCATCAGTGGGCGATCAAGCATTTTCACTAATAAAAATACAATTGTTCAACCGTATAGAATTCTTATCTCTTATCATATTCCAATTTCACATGCATGATCTTAGAGTCTGATAGTATTTGTTTTTAGTGAATTGAGTAGAATTAAATTATAAATTAATAAATTGTATTATAAAAAAGTACATAAAAGTTAGCACATGACTTATCACCTTACTAAGAAACGTATCTCACACTATTCCCACTACAATGTGTCTCCATAGAAGACTTACTTTGGAGATATGTTCTTTTGATATTATTACTCAATAATGACCAGAACTATAACATCATAGACACTCAAGAATATTCCATATCATTTTCTCAGCTTTCTTGGGATTTCAAAAGATAGTTAAGGACTTTAGAAGGCCATGAGAGGATTGAACACAAAGAACTAGTATCAAACTTAGTTTGTCTCAATTCATTATTGAAGAAATCTTATATAGAATTTTGGGATTACAATGCGACAATTATACATGATTGGCCTTGACATGTGGCCAACAACTTTAATAAAGTTATAGACTAATCATTCAGACCTTTAACATGTGACCGACAGCTTTAGGAGAATAGACAAACATAGTACATACTCGTGATCCACACTAATTTTATAGATTCCAAAGAGATAAGATTCCCTTTCTGACTAGGCAACACATTATTGCAAAATGACAACTATAGTAGTAGACATAGTGGCAGGTATCTTTAATTACTTTTTTGATGGTGGAGTTAGGGGCCGACTAGTAGCTTGTGTCCATGTGCCACCTGACACATTTGGATGATGGATAGGACAAGCATCATTCTACAGCCAAGGGTATTCTTCCTCTGATGAAGAATCACTATTGTTGTCAAATGGTTCTTTCTTAGTATGGTAGCCTGGAGGAGGTTGGACTAGTGCTCCTTGTTGTAGTTCTTCCATTACTGCATCATGGACTGGCAGTGGATTCTCATATGGTCCTTCAAACATTCCAATAGAACTAGGCTGCATATTAACTGATGAAGGAGCTATGATGACTTCAATGGCTTGGTCTAGAAACCTGCTAACATTGTAGGGGGTGGTGGAGATGAATTGTTGAGCCAAAATAGATACTCTACCAATTGTTCTCATAAGATTGAATTTCCTCGGATGGACGAATGAACTGATCCCCATGCATAGCAGATATTTTAAGTCCATAAGAAACCTTGTGAATGGCGAAAATATAGACGATGGAAAATGTAGAGCTCTGTAGATGGTTTATTTGCTCTCCCTAAAAACCTCTCATTTTCAATTGTGGTCTGGAGTCATTTTATTCAAACTGAAATTTCTTCAAACCACTCAAGGAATTTCCATAGCAAGGAATGACATTGTTGATCATCATTCAAATGGTTAAGGACTTCTTTTGCATCAAATGTAATGGCTATCTAATGAGTAGTGATAAGACACCATAGAACCATAAAAAGTCTTCAATAAATGAACTAGCCATCAAAAATGGTTTTGTGAGGAAAGCATAGGGTGGATCGAATATGAAATATCTAGGAATTAGACTAGTGAAGTACATCTCAGGAAGTTATGATCTAAAGTGAACCATGTGAGTCTTTGCAAATGTATGAATTTGCTCTAGAGTCTCAAAGCCATGTAATCCTGGAGGGATCGTATCTTTTGCTTTGGCACCATGTACATATGACTAGGAATTGAAGGGCCTGCCATGAGGATAAGAGGAATTGAACCCTAAGGAACAATTAACTGAGTAGATTTTTTCTTTGGACGAGAGAGATAATCTGTAATGATGTTCTGATCGCCTTTTATATGTTTCACCTTGAACTCATATCTACCGAACCAATCCTTCAATCTCAAGCACTGACTATCTAAAATTTATTTATTTTTAAATTCCAAAATTTTGGAAAAAGATGAATTATCCATCTCAACCAAAAATTTATGAACAATCAGGTGAAAACCAAATTTTTTGATTCCATACTTCACATCTAAGATCTCCTTGTAGACTGTGTGGTAATGCTTTTCCACTTCAGAGAATTGACCACTGGCATGTCCACAGTATTCTCGTGCTCCTTTTTCATTTTTTTTCTAACAATACTGCTCCCAAAAATTCGTCACTTGCGTATGTCTAGAGAATTCTGTTTTCCCGTACTGGAAATCTTTAAAGGTGGAGGCTTTTCACAAAGTTTCTTTAATTCCCGTGCAGCTGTTGTCTGTTCAACACCCCAAGGTAGGGCATTTTTCTTGAGCATATTTGAAAGTGCGCTGGTGTATTGAGAAACTCGTGGTAAGAAATTCCTGACATAATTGGCAATGCCAAGAAAAGATTGGATCTCTTTTCTGGAGAGATTCTTATCAAGGAACTGGGCCAAACCTTCCACTAAATGAGGTCCAGTTTGATAACATCCATTTTCAAAGATAGAACATAGGTACTCGATCCTAGGCTAGACCAAGATACTTTTTTCCTGGATAACATGATCCCATATTTATCAACTATTTCAAAGAATTGTTAAAGCAGAACTTCACGGGCCTTATGGTTTTTTGAGAACAAAAGAATGTCATCAATGTACACTAGGGCCAAATAGAGAATGAGCTTAAAGATTCTGAGCATAGCCTTTTGAAATAGTGACAGAGCAACCTTAAGACCAAATTGCATAACTTTCCACTGGTATTGGGCTGTTGGAATACATAATGTTATTTTAGGTCTATCGTCTAGGTGAACTTCCAATTGCAAGAAACCTGCTTTAAGATCAAACTTTGAAAACACCCTTGCTTTATGGAGATGGACGTATAATGACTAGATCTTTGGAAGAGGAAATTTATCATCTTTGAGAAACATTGAAAGGCTTGTAATCAATGACAAGTTTCTTTTTTCCTCTAATTTGTTCACTCCTTTTATTAACGTAGAATGCCCGGCACGCCCAATCACTGGTTGTTGGTTCAATAAAGCCTTGTTATAACAATTGCAAGCATTCTTCCTTTGCTAGGGCAAGATCTGATGGTGTCATTCTCGGATGTGTCACCTTGGTTGGATTAATGTCTTCATTCTTCTTGAATGGCAATCTAACAAAGAAGTTAGAATTCTTCCATAATGGTGAAGAATGAGTGAAGCTGGCATGACTTTCAGAGAACAAGTGATTGAACTTGTTCACCAATGGATGTTCAACATCTTCAATAATAAAAAGAGTCTGAATTGGAGTATAAATATTAAAACGATTTATGAAATAGAGCCTTGTGTTGCCTATGTTGAGCTTCTTTAGCTGGCTAATCACATCATTTCGAAGTAAAACACCTTTGCCTGGAAGGTCAATACCAACCATTTTGTTCCATGTAATGGTTCTTAGAAAGATCTGGATTCCAATAGGGTTCTGTGAGACATAATTGGTGGTGAAGAGCTTTCCACTGACTGCTGCAAAATAAGTAGGTTGTTCTTTCCACATTCCAAGGAGTATTTTTGGATTGACGATCGTCTGAGCTGCTCCTGTCTCAATGAATCCAATGAATTTGATTGGAACATCATATTTTAACCTATGAATCTCAATCTTTACATGAGGAATTGTAAATGTCTGAGCTACGAGACATAGGAAAACACCAAATGCTTCGTGGTAATGGGTTAAGATTGTATCATTTGAGTCAAAAGCCTGATTTTCTTCATTTGAAGATAATATTGTGAAAACGGTGTTATTTGGATCAATATCACTACTCTTCTTTGAGAAGACTGACTTTAAGTCTTCATCTGGATCAAATGTTGAAATCTTCATAATCTGTTGAATGAGCTTAGTAGATTTTTCTTTGTTGGGACAATTTTTTGCATAATGTCCCTTTTGTCCGCAAATGAAACAACTATCAGACTTCTTATTGGAGGTTTTCTTTTCGAAAGATCAAAAACCTTGCTTCTTCCATCTCTACTTAAAGCATTTTTGGATTCTTTTCTTGGAAAACCGCCCTTTAGAATACTTTCTCCAATGTTTCTTCTTTTTCTCGATTCTACAATCATAGTCTTTCTCCTTGCATTTAATTTGCATATAAGACTTATGACAAGCCTTTTGAATTTGGTTGTACTAGGAGAACAATTTGAAAACTTCTTCTACTCACACATCTTTTTAAGGGTCTGTTCAACATATTGAAAAAATTCTCCAAGGCCATGATTAGCAATATCTTTTCCATAGATTAAGATCAATCTAGTGATTTCTGGTGGAGTTCTTCGCTGTTAAAGCCACCAAGTTGGTAATAAATTCTAGACATTCTCCGATAATGTCGTTTTAGATCCTTTATCTACAAAGAACAATATTTCATTTTATAAAATTCAAGCTCCAATTTTTTGCTTAAAATTTTGAAATCTCCAACAAATTCTTAGTGTATAGATGCAACTGCTGCTTCTGGTGCGGTTCTGATGAAATGGATTCTCCTAAAAACTCCAAGAGGGTCATACCAATCTCTCAATGATCCAACAAATCTGGAGGCTAATTCTTTTAAGATGGTCGCCTTGTTGTATCCTGGTTTTGATTATTGTAACTCAATCCATGCACTGATCTATAGCATGTGTTCCCTTCTTTTTTTGATTCGCACATCATCAAAAGTAAACCACGGACCACCTTTCAACCTAGGTGTTTTGTTCATCATCTCTAAGTGGAGTAAATTCTTCCCTTTCATCTTCTTCTTGAAAATAAGCATTAGTATACATATTAGTTGATCGAGATGTTTCTTGTCAAATCTGTCATAAGAATAGCAGTAATGTCTGCCTGATTTTCTTCTGAATCAGTGGACAAGTCTAAAAAAAATTGTCTATGGAATTTTTCAAACTAGTTTCATGACTAATATGATTATTCCTTGAGCTTGATTCTCTTGAGCTGAGCTCTGGAACATAATCTGAATCTTTAGAGTTAGATTTGTTTATGCCAGAGGATGAATCCGATTCTGATGATGAAGTGTTCGTTATCAGATTGCAAAAGGATTTTAGGATTCAATGTCACACCTGTGACCCAAATTTCGTACATATGAGCATGCATCGCATATAACGTGCATAGTTGCGCATTTAATTGGCATTGTATATATTTTTGACACATATTCTATATGGTTTTAGAATATTTTAGAGGGGGTTATGAGAGTAATAAAGGGTTCAAAAGTGAAGTTATTAAAGAAGATGTCTAAACGGGTGGCTTCCTAAGTTTAGATGGGTGGTTGTGTAAATATTCTTAGGTGGATAACCATGCATAATCTGTAGTTTTTGAGAGTGATAGGTGTCAATGGCATAAGGAAAACATATATTAGGAAGAGGAAATGTGGTGGTTTCTGATTGGACCACTTAAGCAGGTGTCACCTCATGCTTAGGGTATATAAGGGTTGTTGTAAGGTAAGAAACTCTCATTATTTTCATTCTTGGATCACTGAGTTGAGAGAAAATAGGAGAGAAAAGGTAGAGGAAAATGGGGGGAAAACACGATGATATTTTGGTTTACTCGAGAAATAAATCGGAGCACGAACAACATTTGAAAATTGTATTGCAGACATTGAGGGAGAAACAAATGTATGCCAAATTTAGTAAATGCGAGTTCTGGTTGGATCAGGTAGTTTTCCTTGGCCACGTTGTGTCGACAGAAGGTGTAAAGGTAGATCCCAAGAAGATTGAGGTTGTAGTTAAATGGGAACCTCCGAGGAATGTTACTGAAGTCCGTAGTTTCTTGGGCATTGATGGTTATATCGATAATTTGTTGAGGACTTCTCTATCATTGCTGCACCACTAACAAAGCTCCTCCGAAAACACGTTGAATTTCGATGGACAGATACATGCCAACAAAGCTTCGAAGAGTTAAAAGCTCGATTGACATCAACTCCGGTACTTGCAAATCCTAGTGGTACA
>CAODLS011331304.1:0-21576 GCA_948243855.1 Flueggea neowawraea | reverse complement strand
AAAGGAATTTTTTTTATTCAATTAAAAAGGAGGTACCAATGGCTAATTGACAATTTTACAGTAATAACGAATTGATAAGCTAGAACATGTCAAAATTCAATTTTAACAATAATGACAATTTTAATAAAATAGAAACAAATTTGTAGTCTAAGTGAAATTTGAATTAAATATTATTGTTTAAAAATAAAATATCCTTTGTAGAAAAAAAATAAAAATTTCACGATTATTAAATATGTCTCAATTTACCAAATCTACCACAACCTATTAAACCACAATTACTTTTACAATCTATACCTCAAATAAACACACTCCTAACCCCTTTTTTCTAAATTCTCTCTCAAATTGCGATAACAACCACCAGAGAGTCAATCGACAAACCAACAAAATTAGAAAGGATTAATACATAATTTATCCTCTAAATTTACACGATTTTTTTACTGTTATCTTAAATTTTTTGACCGTTCAATTTGCCCCCTAAATTTATTTAAATGATCTCAATTACCACCGATCTTACTTAAATTATCTCAATTATTCTCTAAACTTGATTAAAATTGACAATTTATTAACTTTTTTTAATTCATCACGAGTTTATTATGAGACTTTTTTTATTTTTTTAATTTTTTACGTTTAATAACGATAATTTAAATATAAATTGAAGGGTTTTGAAATTTAAATACATTAAAAAAATTTAATTGAAAGAATTTTAATAAATTTATGAATATATTAAATATTTAAAAAATTTAAAATAATAAAAAAATGTATAAATTTAGAGGATACATTATGTATTAAATTAATTAAAAACATTGAATGTGAAGGTTGAATGATGAGCAGGAGGAGTTTGACAACGCTATCCCAAAAACAAGCAGAGAATATGGCAACGAGAGTAGAAGTGAGAGACAAGTGGCAGCAGCCAGGAGAAGACCACCAATTCAGAGATGATGTCAACTGAAGCTTATGTGGTTACCTTAGCTCACACCACCCATCTTCCCATTTGGACTCCACTGCATGAATGAACCCATCTCCGCCCCCCAAACACGGCCTTACTCCCCCCCGCAGTAACCATAATTATCCACCAACACCGTACCTAAAGCCTCTGGCTTTACTCTGACACATGTTAATCACGCCCTGCGTGGCGCCAAGTGTCCTCTCCCCCCTCCTTGATGCCCTGCCACGTTGTCTCCCTCTCTCTCTCTGTGGTTTTTCAAGTCAATATATTGATAATTAATTTGTCAGAATTAAGCAATAAATTAATGAGAGAGGTGTTGGCGGCGACAGGCTGCGGGAGGGTGCAGGATTAGGAATGTGGGTAAAAGTGGATTATTTGGCATTGATGTTGTTGGTAAGTAATAACATTCCCAACAGCATTCTCAACCCCTCCATTGTAATAATTCTTAGAACATCCCAACACATTACTTATTGTGGCTCTAGAATATTATAATAAATTCAATTTTATTTTATTATTTATTTTAAAATTTGAACTCATTTTTTTAATAATTAATACTTTATTATAAATTATTTTTTATACAAATTATGGAATTAACCTTCACTCTTCTTTTTATTTTTAAATTTATAATAAAATATAAATTATTTTAATAATAATTAAAAATTATTTTTAAATATTTTAAAAATTATTTTTATAAATTATTTGTAATAATTATTTTATAAAAAATTATTATTTCTTTCTATTTTTATTAATATTATTTATATAATTATATAAATAATATTAATAAAAATAGAAAGAAATATTTTTATTTCAAATTATTAATAATTTATTTTTTTCAAATTTAAAAAAAGAAAGACAAGTGAATATTCGTTCCATAATTTGTATAAAAAAATAATTTGTAATAAAATATTAATTATTAAAAAATAAATTGATTTTAAATTTTAAAATAAATAATAAAATAAAATTGAATTAATTATAATATGATTATTATAATGGAGAGGATTAAGTACAGGTGGATTAGGATGACGTCCTGAGAGCAATGATGGAGGAGCTAAGGTTGGATTCTTGGAAGGTGTGGGGGAGAGTGAACTTAACCGCTGCATAGAAACTCACACACCTGGTTTGCGTTTGTTTATTATGGAAGCATATATTGAAAAACAAAATCAACTAGCCTTGTTTATATATAGTATAGCAATTATTTTATAAAATACTTATCAAAAAATTATTTATAAAATACAATAGTAGTATATTTTATTTATAAAATATAACATTTAGTGGATAAATTAATAACGAATAAAATAATAAATTACAAATGTTTGGTCAGTGCTAAACAAAAAACAGAAAGGTTACGAAGTGGATGAGGTTAAGATGTAAATTGTTTCATCTATTGCTTATTAAGGCATCCCCGTTGTTGGTTTAAATGGAGAGTTCAACAGATTTTCTCTCTATTAGACTATCAATGAAGGAAAATTATGTCATCGGATGGTTCAAGTTCGTTTCATAAGCTTTTTTTTTTTCTATTTTTGTTGATTTTGTGGAAGGGAGAAAAAGAAAAAGAAAAGTTTAATGGAAAGTGGAGTGACAATAAATTTCAATGGTTTGAGTTTTTGGGCATGATTATTATTACATCAGTATTTTTTTAATAATTCAGACTATGATTAAGTTATACTTTAGGATCATAAGATGAAAAGAGACCAAATAATTATCGAGGATTAATGGTCTAATTTCGTATTAGTGTAGCGGGCAATAAAATGTCCTTGAATGTTATTTAAGCCAATATCGGATGGAAGAGATTATTGACTGCAAAGAACAAAAATATTATTAAGCCAATAGAGTTATAAACTTACAGCCACATGGATTGGCCGTAGAATTCCATCAAATCACTCGAAAGATCCACAGTTTAGCACCGATTAATTAATAAAACTGACACCACAATTACAAGTTTGAAACTTCAAAAGAAATAACACAATAACAAGCTTTTCAACACCCATTCACGTAAACCATTCACTGATCATGACAGCCATTTTTACGATACATGGCTGCACTACAACGACGTACCACAAAATACTTAAAAAAAAAAAGAATCATTTTTGGTTTAGTATATAGGAACCCCCGAACTTATTTTATTTTTCTTTATTGTTTTTGAACTTTGCAAAGTAATTGATTATCTCTTGAATTTTATCTTCTAAATTTATAAAAAAAATGCATTTTTAAGGATTCATTTGCTAACATGACAATTTTCAAAAAATATCAAAAAATTACAATGTCAGCAGATAAATTCTTAAAAAATACTTTTTTAGTAAGAACAAAGGATAATTAATTAATTAATTATTATATAAAACTAAGGGTAACAAAAAAAAACAAGTTCAGAGATTGCTATGTATTAAGCCACTATATGTTCTAGTCTCACCACTGTGAACTACAGTATGCAAGAACAGAGTTTTCGAATCTTGAAAGGAAAAAAAATGTCTTAATCTTGGAGAAAATCGTATGCTCAGATTGCCTATGCATATAGACTTAACATCAAAATCTTTGAGGTTGAACTTGAAGTAATAATGGGGGTCCCAAAAATAGCAAAATGTGGAGCAGATTAAATTCTGAGGATGATATAATATATTAAATAAGGACATGGTACCTTCTTGCACCTAAAGACCTTACTCATTCTTAGGGACATAGTCACATTTCATATGCATTTAGGGTGTTTTGACAATTGTTTGCACTCTTCATTTTTAGAAGTACAATATACTTAAATACTTGTTTGATATGCAAATATATCTCAAACCAAAAACAACTGTAATAGAATCCAGTTTAAAAAAAAACTACTGTAATAGAAATGAATAGTTGAGTTGAGTCTTAGAGTTCTAACATTTTAATTTAATTATTAACTAAACATAATCCCTAAAATATTAATGTAGTAATTGAGTAGCTAACATATTGAATTAGCTTAAACGCAGTGGCAGAGGGAGGTAGGGTACCCCTATTTTTCCACTGTTGACCCATTTTTGCCCTTGAGGTTCGGATTTTCGGTTCCTAGTTCTATTACTGCTGAGACGTGATCGACTATTTTTAAATGAATAGAATTGGGAAAATTATATTGTAAACAACCGTAACTAGCTTTTCTTTTTCTTTTTCTTTTGATATATCAACTTTGTTGGGTTAATCTAAAAATGCCGACCAATTCCGAACTATTTCGTAGTCTATCAAAACAGTAAGTTTGTAAACACTTTGAAGAAAAATTAACGACAATCTTGATACGATTACACACACTAACAATGACCTTCAAAATTTCATTTCGTCAAGTTTGGTGTTACCTAATGTTGAATTTGATGCTGATGATGCTAATAAATCCGGAATTCCATCAGCGGCATCAAAGTATATCTCCATTTTTATAAATTTTTTATTTTGCATAAATCCAGATAAAATAAACTAACCATGTTATATATTTTATATCATAGATAAAAAATCTCCAAAATTGTAAAGTTAATAAGTTAAGACGCAGAATTTTTTGTTGAAAAAGAAAGAGAGGGAAAGTCTAGTGATGAACTCATGATTATTTTCATCCAATACACCGCTGAACGGCGTCACGAAAGCTGCATATTAGCTTTAATAGCAGACAGATAGACAATGATAAATTTAAGAATTAATTTTTTTTTTTGAATTTTGAAGACTTAAAAATTATTATAATAACATTATATATATATATATATATAGACCACATTGATACCGAAGTCACATGACCCCATGACCACCTTGGGTTCGTCCAGAGAGGGAGAGAGAACAACCATTTTTCAATCGCTGCAAGTTTTTTTTCCTCATACTAGTTTTTTTTTGGTATGTTCTTTGATTCTTTCGTTATGTCATTCTTTCACTACCCTTCTTTTATACAGTCTCCTCTAAATGAAGTAGGTTTTAGGTCATCTCCAACGTTTAACACCAAATTTTACATTAAAATAATGTAGTTTCAGCACCAACTATTATTTTATTTCAGATGTTCGGTACCAAATCTTACACCAAAAAAAATATTTTATAGAATATTCTCTCATAATTTCTTTTATTTCAATATATCAGATATGTAATTAAATAAATTTTTAATTATTGCTTACTGTTTATATAATAATTTTAGAACTTCAAAATATTGTAGAATTTATAATTAACAATTTTTAGAAATTAATTAATTTTATAAATTTAATTAATTAGACATCGTAAATAATTTTAAATTTCCTGAAACATCACAATTAAAATATAATATAATTATAATTAATAAAAATTGCTACCAAAAGTGATACATTTAATATGAGAAAACACATTACAATAAAGATAAATAACTATTACTTCTAATTTTGCATAATAAAAGAAGACATTCTAAAAATACATAATAATCAGCCTTAATCATCATTATTATTAAATCGTTCCCACATATGTTCAATTAATGCATTTCCCAATTTCTCTTCATTTGATCTTAATATAAATGAGGACGGCATTGGTGGTAGTTCATCCGAACGACCTATTGGGGTAAAAAAAAGAAAAAGGAAAAAGAAAAAAAAAAGATGAACAACTTTCAAAAATTATTCAACAAAATGAACAACATGTTGAAATCTTTAAGAAAAGGTAACTTGGATTTACAACAATGTCAAGCAGCTCAAATACGAAAAGCCAAAATTACTGAATTCAAGGAAGAGAATAAAATTTTATTCAAAGATTTAAGTTCCATTTCTGATCCAAACTTACGTGAGTTTTTTTGTAGTGAACAAATTAGAATTATGCAAAAAAAATCTCAAGGACAAGGATTTCAACAAAGACAACAATGATAAGGATCTCATGTTCAATGATTTGAAGAGCAAGGCCAAGGATCTCAAAATTCTTCAGATTATTTTGGTCAATACTTTGATTATCTTGGAGGATCGGGTTTTAGAAATAGTTTTTCACAATATTAAATGCTTTTTTTAGTTAATATTAAACCTTATGTTGTATTGTTTACTGTTTATGTTGGTTTGTTTTCTCTTTTATGTTGTATTGTTCGTACTTTATGTTGGTGTTTTTTACTTCGTATCAATGTAATTTTTTATTTATGTGTTATGAAATTTAAATGTTTGGATATGAGTGTTTGAGAATTTCTATAATTAATTTTTATCTTATGTATTCAATTTTTTATTATTAAAATACACATCCTAAATTATATTTAAAATGCATTATAAATAAAGTTTCATTTAGTAATATTAAATTTAAAATTTAAAGTAAAAATATAATATATAATAAAAAAATTATTATAACCAATTTATAATAATTATTCAGTTAAAATAACTAACAAAAATTAAAAAAATGTCAAAAATAATGTTGAGTTATTGAATAAAAACAGAAGAAAAATGGAGCAAAAGATGGTGCCATAAACAGTGTTACACCATCTTTAGTATAATACTGTTTATTACACTAAATTTATTTGGTGTTATGGTCATATATTAAAGCAAAATAGTATTAAAACTACAATAAAAATAAGAATTTGGTGATATATTGGAGATGCCTTAGTGGACCAAAATTTTCAATGAAAAGAAAACTACGTCCTTTTTTTTCCCTTCTTTTCTCGTAATCATCAGCTAGGACGAGAACCTTTAGGAATAAAAATTTGACCCAGTAAACTCAATTACTTTAATTAATAATTATAGCCAATCAATTTTATTTACTCATAATAATTTTATAATTTATTAGTATTAAAATTAATTTTAGTACCAAAAAATTGTGAGTTTAATTTTTTGTAGGAGTAAATAAAATAATTAAGAAAAAAATTAATTTCCTCCTCGATGTAAATGAGTCAAATTACTCATTAATTGTTCAACGTTTTTTTTTGAAGAGATTGTTCAACGTTTTATTCAGTAAGAATTTATCCGTAATTAGCAAGACGTATAAACGAGTAGAGTTTAAAAAATTTTTGAACTTCAATATATATATATATATAAAGTCTTGAGTAATGCAACACTCATCTTGCACTGCTTGTGAATATGGACTTGATATAAAACTTGTAACAAGCTCTTAGATATTGTATATATACTCTAAATAGGTAAAGAAATGTCTTATTTGAATAAATAATTATTAACTTAACAATTTACTTATTAAACGAACTTAGCTTGTTTGCTAGTTAAACAATTTAAAAACGAACTTTGGAATAGGCAAATTGAATATTACATAGAGTTAAGTTTGAGTTATTATTTAAATAAACTTGTGATCAATCAAACTCGAGCAAGTTAGATTTTACATGAGTTAAATTTAACTATAAAATATAACTTGACTCAAGTTTGAACTCATAACTTGAAATTTTCTTATTAAGTCTTTTTTTTTTTTACAAAGAGTGAGTGATCACCTCAGATATTAAAACAACAATAATTTTTGTCCTCAAAACAAGAGCTTGTTTTAGGATTTGAGTCTAACTGTTTGGTAGATTTTCCACCCAAAGTCGGTATACTAAACAACGGCTTAATAGTCTTTATCGAGTTAATTTTGAACATTCAAAATTTTGATTCGACTCTACTCAATTATACTCATATTCTTTGATATAAATAGTAATTTTAATTCATGAGATACAATTTCAATTTCCGTCGAAGATTTTGAAAAAAAAAAATCTAAACGGACATTAATTGGCCTGCTATATTGCAATTACTTTTTTGTGTCCTACCTTTGAAAAATAAATTGTTAACCTCGTTTTGTGTCATAATCAAGTGTTAAACGATACTAAATGGTCCACTAGTCAAGGTTCCTTTTCGACTATTACAACAAATAATAGGCTTGTTAATTACGTTCTAGAATTTAATATTAGTTGCCGACATCGGGCTTCAATAAGACACTAGAATAACTTAATAAAATAATCTTCGTTTTCTTTTCGATGATCATTCGTCTTATGGATCATGAAAAGGATTGGAAATGCCCTTAATAGCATTTTTGGAAAAAGGTGGAGAAACTTTTGTCGATTGTAGGTATATTTTCTCATTTTAGATTCTATTTCAAGTATTTGCATATTGATTGAAGATGATGATTGCTGGCCTTCCATCAACTCTATTTTTGTTTAGCATGGTTGCGCCTTTAAATTTGGTTTTCATTCCATTTGTGACGTGAGCAATACTAATCCGAAAAATTGAGATTTGAGAGGCACTACTGGAGAAGTTGATTATTGCAGTCAGGAATCAGGATTGATTACTGTAGTGTTTTTGGAGTTGGTTTGGGCCTCTTTACTAGCCCTTTGATTGTAAAACCCAACAATAGGTTTAGTTTTAGATTGCTTTTATTTATGTGATTCCAATTTGTACACTTGTACTTTGAAATAACTCCTGATGAATTTCAAATTTATTAGTTTATCGTTAATTTTTAAATTATTAATTGCGGTTTTGGTCCCATGAACTAAATATAGCTTATAATTCATGAATACTTTTTAGTTGGGAACTTGTGGTGAATGACTTTAAGTGATTTAACAATAAATCACATTTAACTAAATAAAATATTAAGAAAAAATCTGGAAGATCTAAGCCTCCCAATCAATCTACCTCCTTTATTTTGGGTTCTATCATGTTTATTTTACAATTTATATACTGTTTTTGTAACCTTAACATTGTTTAAATTTGTTATTGGTTTTTAGCTTAGTTGATTACTAGTTTAACTATTTACTTTCTTGAATCATTTTACCTAATTAAAAAACATAGACAAATGAAATTTATTTTTCTTGCACTAAACCATAATTAGCTAATTCATCAATACTGTGGTTTAAAACTGCATCGACATTCATGCACTTTCAAATTGAATTGAGTCAATCGTTTGGCCCTTCTGATTTTCTAGTTCAATATCAAGCTATCATTGTTGGTTTAGTATTTTACTTCATTCTTGTGAACAATTTTAGCTGCTGATATTATTCAGATATAGAATCCTATATTGCATTTAAAAAAATTATCATCGAAACCTGTTTAGGTGAGGAGCTTTCAATCAATTTTCTTAGCCAAGTATTTTTTGGTGAAAAAGAAAAAACATTTTTTTTTCTTGGTCATGATAAAATAGAAAGAAAGATATAAGGAGAGGAGGTAGGAGTTCGTCCACGATATAATTACTCGTACTTACCGTCGTTAGCTCAAACACATTTATGAGATCTTAATTACCAAGTTGACCAAGTGCTCAAAATGACCACAACATTCTGTCATCCAGAAGCATAGTTTGGTGCAACATAAGTACAAACCCACAAAATTATTAAGAGAGGATTAATTAGGGTTGGGATTTTTGTGGTCATAAACAAAATTGTGAATTTGAGTGAAAATAGTGGGCACAAAGTGGGCATTATGAGATGCATAATGCATTGTCTCCAAAAGATGAAATAATAGGGGTGTTAGTCAGGGCAACTACCAGCATTGCTTTTGTGCAATAATGGTGTGTTTTTTCATTCCAATATAGATAACTTGACTTACTACTGCTTCTACTCAGGCTGATTTTTGTTCAAATTGTCTGAATGGGATACTGCTTGTGGAGGTCATTTTAGTGGATGCATTGCTTTAATCTCATGGTGCTGTATGGACCAGAAAAATGTAGGCTTTCTTCAAAAAAGAAGAGGATAAGGTTCTCTTCTCTAACTTATATATATTTTTTGGACAATTACTTTACATCTTTGACGTAAATCGTAATCTTCAATTACATCACTGTATTTTCAAAAGGCTCTTATTACATTTCTGACATTTAACGCTGTTGGCCCAAACTAACATTACACGTCAACTTTAATTGTATAAATCACGATTTATCTCAGGGACGTAATAATAATTCCTTCTATAATTTTATATAGTGTTAGCAGTGAAAAAATTGGGAAATTTCATGTATACACAAATATTCGCTTCATTTAAAAAATAAGACAGTCTTTATTTTATATATATATATATGGTATGTATTTGGTATTTCATTTCTCTTTTCGTTTATTTTCGCTTTTTACCATATTTTTAGGGAAAAAAAATTAAAACCGTTTACATGACAGGAAGCAAATCTCTCCTCTGCAAACAAACTTCTATGTTCTTTTTTTGTCAATAATTTTGGGATTTTGCTCATTATTCTTGATCTTTGTTTGTTGCTATATAGCATACACTTTTGTTTGTCAAAGATTAAAAGACTTTATTCAATTAAATCAGCAGCTAAGATGCAATTAGAAATGGAGGGAGAATTTCTGAAAAACGTATCTGTCAGAAATATTACCGGCGCAAGTAAGACAATGCAGCCTTAATTATTGGCATATTTTTGGATGAGGAAAACAAAAACATATATAAATTATATGAAGATAAGCATAAGAGTACTTTAACCAATTAATACCCTAACCTAGTGATATACTATAGTATTAAGACTATATATTCTAATTGAATTAATCATAGACCTATTAACAAAATCTATTAATCTACTTGGTCGTAGTTTGACAATCATTTATATTATAATTAAACGAGAAAACCCGACAAGACAATAGACTAAAAGTTATATTAAAAAGGACATTAATCTCCAAAATCATAGTCCTAAAACATGAAAATGACATGCATTCGTCTATCTACAAGGAATACATATAATAATGCATACATAGTTGAGCAGGACAAGACAAAATTGTTTGAAGTAAGTGATAAGAAATTAACTTGTACGTATTCTGTAGCAAATGCTTATCTCCAAGATTAGACAGTGATTAGCAAGCAATTTAAGACCTTTCAAACAATTTGAAGCTTGAAAGCTAAAAATTTCCTTAGAATCAAAAGGAAGGCATATTTTATGGGACAATCCTTTTTCTCTTTTCTTTACAAAAAGTTTTAAATATTTGAGATTGAAAACGATTCAATTGAATGGATTGACTTTCAATCTAGTATGGTGTATTCTTATGGTGGATTTTTGGTTTAGTGGACGATATTAAAGTCAGATCTTTTGAACCCAAAATTATTGGCCTTTGCCTATCAGGAACATTCATTATCTTGACAAACTATAATTTTCCTTGAGTAATTAAGCATATAATTCAAACATTTGAATAAGGCTCTATATAGACTACATTATGATTGAATCACATAATTGAATTGCGTTAAGCTGGCTAAGAGCCTAAAGTGTTATGTGACAGCTGATTTTTCATTTTTTCATATAATTATAATATTAATAATTTCTCTAATTTTGAATAATTTTTTTAATTCAAACTCTTGTATTTTACAAGTCCATTAGTGTATGTATATGTTTATTAATGGACCAACAACATATTGGTGGGGTGCTTGTTTTCTATTTTAATTTAATTATTTTAATTGGTCTAGAATATTAAGTATATTTAGTGCATTAATTTGATTTGTTTATTTAAAATGATTAATGTACCATAAAAAAAAACTAATATGCTAGTGCTCTAAACTACAAACAAAATTTACCGAATCAAACAAGTTCTTAACTGTACTCCAATTTCACAATATATCCACAAAATATCTTTTCATTTTTAGGGTCCACAGAGATATAAATCGAAAACTCAACAAATATCGGCCAGCAAAGTAACAGCAATTCACAAAAAAAAATAAATAAAAAAGGGTCCACTCACAATTGAAACAGTTGTATACTTCAATTAAAACCAGATTTTAATGAAGGTAAAATGTGATTAGAAGAATACAGAAAGTGAGAATTTTATATAAATAGATTAATTGAGAAAATAAAAAATAGTAAATTGGAGAAGAATTTCAATTTAAATTTTTAAGAAAAAATAAGAATTTTTTTAGATTTTACACTTTTGAGGGCCATTTTATTTTTATAACTTGATTAGCTTATGGGTCCATTAACTACGTGTCTTAATTCTGATCAACAGCTTCATAAGATTAGCCTAATTTTTAAGAGCCTAGACTCTGCACCTGAAAACGAAAAAACAAAAAAGAAGAAGAGGAAATTGGGGTTGCAAGAATAATAATGGCCTCTGACAAAGCTACCTAATGAGTTTTATGGTAGTGCAGTGCAGTGCAGTGCAGTGCTTTAAATCCATGGAAGCTAAGATCAAAAGAATTATTAGGGTTTGTGAACAGCAGCTACTTAACATATGCTTGCGGGCCTTCATTCTTCTTTCCAATTGATAAGATTGGTTGTAAAGCGGTTAGGATTTTGTTCCTCTGACATGGGAACGTGTTATTGTGTCCTTATATCGTAGCACGTTCTTTTACGGCTCTGACATGGGAACGTGTTACTGTGTCCCTATGTCGTAGCCCGTCCTCCTGCGGGAGGACGAGCTACATGTGTCAGACGAGGAGACATTTAATTTTTTTAAAATTAAAATCTGATTGTTTGATCGTTTTGATCCAACAGTCAGATTTACTCTAATGGAATTAAAATAAAATTGTGTTTAGTGGAAAACTGAGTAGGCATCCCGCGGAACTCTTAAAGTAGCCCCTAGGTTACGGATAAAAAAGTTGAGGGGTTAAAAACTGAGGACTTTAATAAAATAACAATAAAAACGCTAAACAGACGTCCCGCGGAATGATTTCAAGAACCGTAAATTACGAGTATTCTAAGTTTTGTTTCTATTTCGGGCAGTGTTTCAATCACTAATTATTATGTTCACAACTACAGCGGTGGCGTTTTAGGTAGGCGTTCAGAGTACGAAAATAGTTTTGTGAGGTTTTTCGTCTGGCCATTATTTTAGTGGTTGAGATCTTAATGATTTTTTTGTATTTACTTATTAAAAAAGGTTTTTTACATAACTAATCTACCAAATAATTTTTTTACAAATAATTACTTCAAAACTTTAAAAAAATATGACCATAATTTGTCAAATTTTAGAAATTTTTTCTATGCATATTTTTATCTTAACATTTAATGCAGTTTCAATATAGTTTTTAAAAAAAATTAATCTATAAAAAAATTCAGTTTATAACCCAATATGAACAATCATAGTTTCAATCTAGTTTCAAAAAAATTAAAACTATAAAACGTCCATGAAATCCTTAATTATTTTTAGATTATCATGATATATTTAAATGACATAACAAAGTTTTTATCGAATTTCAATTAAGTTTCTGTAAGAATTTAGATGTTAATGCCCAATAAAAATGGAGAAGAGAGAAACATAAATTCACTACCTAAGAATTAGAAAACCAGCCTATATTTACTACCTAAATAGTAATATGATAATAACCAGATTTATTCATTAAGTGGACAAAATTAAAATATTAAATCCTACAATTGCATTAGTAAAAGTTGAGCGTGTATTTTTAACTAATGTTTTAAAAAATGACTATTTTGTAGGATTTTCTCTAAAAATAATAGAGTTAATAGCTAAAAATAACTCAAGTTTTACCTATTTTATAAAAAATAACCTAAACTTTAAAAAATAGCTTGCTATATCTTAAATTTTAACTTTACCATCAAATATAGTATGTAATATATGTTCCATTAAAATTGTCTATTAGAACCATAGGCGACAATATTAAATATAGCATAAATTTTAACTTCAGTATCAAATATAGCATGCACACATGGCTCTAATAGACAATTTTAATGAAACATAAATGGTAGATTATATTTAATACTGAAATTAGAATTCAAGATATATTAAACTATGTTTGAAAGTTTGTGCTATTTTTGATAAAATGAGTAAAATTTGGGTTATGTTTAGCTATTAAATCAAAAAAAGTATTATTTCTATTTAATGCTATTCACATCTTTAATATTGAATCAGAATATTATTAGTGAAAATATAATTATTATTTATAAACTATTAAAATCTACATGGGTTTTAAATAAGAAAAGGGAAGGTTTGCTTAATTTTTAATATAAATTAATTATCTTAACCTAATCTTTATAATAAAACGTATATTTTCATACATAATAAGAAATCTTAACGTAATTTTATAAATGATACATTATTTTTATTTGTTAGTACTCAATGTGAAATGTTGACTTTTTTCCCCCCTTGAGTGTTTAAACCTTATTTTGTTTAATTAATTATTTGCGCATAAGTTTAAAAGATTATATGCCAATCCTTACAACAAGTGAAATTCCAAATAATTAAAGTTAAAACTATAAAAACTCTAAAAATATTAATCTTCTGGCGCTTACCAGAAATATTCAATGAAAAGACTAAAACTCTTAATCCATTAATCATGTTAACAAATAGAAAGTGTAAAATAAATAATTATAATATATTACATTATTAAAACCACCTTGTAATATTAAAAATAAGTCTATAATTTAAGACCACAAAATAAATTGTTGAAAAGAAAAACAAATATATATTTATATTTTTTTTCTTTTTGTGGTTGAGAGAAAGAGAGTTTAAAAAACATAATCCAATATTATTGGTATTTATGTTCCCAAATGAAAAGAAAAGATCACGTTAACACGGCTAGCTAGCAAAACAGTACAAAAGGCAGGCATGAAGGTTGCTTGTAAGAGCCCATCAATGCGACCGTTTGTTGTGGCTTAACCACTGTTGGGGTATTTTGTGTTCCGAGGATGGTAAACTTTGGGATCGTTTATCCGAGCTCAACCTAAACTTAATATATCCGAGAAGGAATGTATGAATATGGAAATGCTTACCCGAGCTCAACGTATCCGAGAAAAAGAAAGACCACGTAAATTTAACTAAGAGAGTTCGAAACTGCCTAGCAGCCTAGGACTTCTAAGTACGAGGAACAGATGAACAACTGAAGTAACTAAGCATGAAATAAAAACTTATTAGCCGAGCAATAAGTAAATGGAAAGCGGAAAAACTTGTAAATAAAAGCAACTGAAAGCAATTAGGGAAGCAACATAATGCAGTGAGAAGCATTCCATTAAATAAAAGTCCTAGATGCTTACTTGTTCAGTATGAGAATTGTTGAAATCCGCCATGATTGCCTAGCAAACAAATGAACGTCTAAAGAAATGACTAAAAACAGAACGACTGGAAACAAAAGTACAAGAATTGAAATTGCAAGAGTTTGGTTTGTTCCCCTTCTCTTCCTGGCTACGCCTATTTATAGTAAGAATTCTTGACGGCTACTCGCAGAATCTTCGCCCACGTTCTTTAGGCAAAACTGCCTCATTCATGCCAAGCCTCCACCTAGCATAATCTCTATCAACTGCCCATCTTCTTGTGTTAGAAGCTTCTACGTGCTGATAACTGCCAAATCGTGGGATTCGTTAAACGATTTGTCATACTCAACCGCTTAAAGCATGAAACCAACCACCTTGGTTTGATCTACCCCAGTACCATCTCGGACTGACCTATCCGAGAAACATTTCCTTAGCTCGAGCATCATCACCCAAGATTAAAGTTCCCCGCTTCATTTAGCTGGCCTCAGAAACTTTCTTCGCACACTTTGTTCCCTTCTTTGTGCAAGAGGGCCCCCACTAATCCTTCCTCTGTCAGGTTCATTAAATGCAATATTCTTCGCATTCAATGCCCTCAGATGGTGGTGTGGCCCAAATGCGACACATGTCCAAGCTCATTAAAATTGTCTAAGCCCTGCTCAAAAGACCTGTCGAGACTGACAGAATCGCAAAAAAATCAGATTTGTTCGCTTACCCACGTTTGCCATCATTACTATGCTTTTTGTAGCTTATAAATACGTTGTCGTTGTGCGGCTAAGTCATGCTCATTTCTGAACTTCACTTGCAATTGGAAGCAACTCCGTCGTCTCCAACCCAATTTGCATTCCATCTCTTTGTCCTCTTACTTAAATCTTCAATGGCTTCCAAATCTTCTCCAGTGGTGTCGAAATCTGTACCCAAAACTTCTAAGGCTGCATCAACTTCATCCCAACTTCCTGCAATCTCACTGCTTGGGGACTGCAAGGTTTTGACCCATCAAATTTCCACTTCGTCATAGACGTGTTCTCAATCGGGATTATATCAAATACGAGAAAGTTCCCTTCGTTCGGCAGAAAGACGAAGAAACACCAATTTACACCGTTGAGCCTATCGCTAATTTTCACCTTCCCCAACCTCAGCTCGAAAAGATGGCCGAACATTTTCCATCCACCAAGAAAAAGGGCCTTCTTCTTAGTAGCAACCTTACCAGAATCGCTACAATTTATAGGTGGTTAGACGTCTCTCTGAGCAATTTGACCAACCCTGTTGCACTCTACCAAAAGTGGGTGAACAACCGAATTTCAAAAGCGTTGGGCGACCAACAAGACTGAATGAGCATCAATCACTTCGTGAATCTTTCGGCCGAGAAACTTGCGCTCAACTGGCCTTTCATTAGCGCCTTGGTAAGTTTCTGGAACCCCTCGATCAACCAATTTCAATTCCCTGAGGGGTGGATGACCATTACATTGCTCGATGTACCGGCCATAACTGCTACTCCTCCAATAGGTGTACCCCTTCCCTTAACAGTCTCGAAAGACCTTCACGAGAAAATACACAACTACTGAAGACCAGATGCCTTCATCCTATTCGGCGCTCTTCCCGAAAGAGTTGTCTGAACTCCCCGGTGGCAAACAACTATCCTATAAGGAGACCGTAGACTTCTACCTGTACTTCCTTTGCAAATACGTTTCGTCTACAAAGTCAAAACGTCTGAGCAAGGGTCTTCTTCCTTGGGCTATTTCTCTTGCTTTACATGATTCAAATACCCAAATAACCTTTAGCTCGAGCCTTTTGGCCCTAACGTATAACGGTCTATCGGACGCCACCAGAGATAGACTTTTCACAACCAGTCTCCCATATTGGCTAATTCAAAAATGGGGGGAAGCCTACTTACCTAGTGCCACCACAATCATCAATCTTTCTAAGGGAAGAGAAATGACGGCCCCTGTCTCGGTCGATAAGTATATCGACTATCTTGGCAACAATGAAAACACTCGCCAAAGGAATTCGTACGAGGACTGGTTCCCCTTTTCTTCTGACTTTGTCGGCAACTCGGATTATCAACTATTCAAAGCCAAATTGTCCACTCAGGCAACCCTTATCTGGAATTCAATCCTACGCCCAAAGGAGCTCCCCTTTCTTACTCTAACTTTGGAAGGTTTCCACATCTCGGTTGAGCTATACACTCCCAATCTCTACAGCCAACAATTTGGGCTGGTGCAAGCGGTCTCGCGTCCCTTTCTTCGTTCAGTCAACCAACCCTGGGATAAACGAGAAGACAAAGGACTTTACGAGGAACTCATCTGCAACCAAATTCGGTATTTCGAGTCTCGAGATTTGCACCGGCCCTTCCCCGAACAAATCAACTACTGTGTAGGGGTTACTCGAGCATTTCAATCGTTGTGGGGTAGTGTTTAGCACTCAAACTTCACCGAAGGTTTGTCCTTTTCTCGAGATGAAGTCCAAAAAAGAAGAGGTACTTTTCGTGTGTATTTTCCTTTTCATCACTAGTTCTACTCGCAAAAACCCTCTTTATTCAATGCAGAACTAAATGAGGCTCGACAAAAGGCTTGGGAAGAAGCTGATAAGGAGAAGCAAAAAGAAAAAGAATAGAAAATGGTTGCTAGCGTTGCTTGCTCCAAGCCTTCTACTCCACAAAAGCAAAAAAGAAAATTCCAATGAGAGTCTTTGACGAAAGTTTCCGAGGGAGCCACCCCTTCCAAATCTCCAGCGGCCAAACAACCGAAGCATGTTCAACCAACTCCAATTGCAACAGAAAGCCATAGAAGTGGAGAAACAACGCTCAAATTGTCAACCTAAATACTCTTCGTGTGAACTCCCACGTCAAAAATAAAGCATGTTAGGTGCTTGGTCTCTCGAACTTCTAAACCTTCCAAGATTCCGGCTTCCAATGCGTCTCGGAAGAAAGTGCTCCAGGATTTCTTGACAGCTTGAGAAGAATTAATTCAAGCAGGCTTATCGCTATCTTTTCCCCCATCTCGGTCGAAGCTTACCTCCGTGGAGAAAGGAAAACAACCTGCACCCCTGGTCTCAGATAAAGGGAAAAAAGGGCAAATAACAGATTCCCAACTTCGTCAAGCTGTAAGTCATACATTCTCGTGCATACATGTTCACTCTTATGCCATACATCTTTTAACTTCTTAGGAATAGATTGAGCGATCCAAGGTTGACACCCGAGGACATAGAGCTCCACGAGGACATGGAGCTAGTTTGAAAGCGGACTTCCATACTTCGAAAATGGAATTGGTGGCTTGGGCACATGTGACCTTTTACTCAAAATACCATCAAACCTGAAAAACTTTCATTGTTAATTTAGTTTTACTTTCTTATAGATGCAACAAGAATCCGTGGAAACCCCTGCAGAACGTTCTCTCAGAGATGGAGGTGACGATCATACTCATGTGAGACCCGAGGAAACTGCTCAAACAATAATCGACGAAACCAGAGAAATCACATCTGAGTCAAGTTCCTTAAAAGGAGGCACTCCGAGGGCTCCTGAGGCAAGTTCTAACATACTGTCCGAAGCAACGCCTATTAGTCCTATCGATCGTCAGCCGACCGACTCCATAGAACATGTGGACATTCCGAACCTTGTGGAAAGGATCTCAGCATCTGCAGAAGCCATTTCTGCTGAAGGTAATGTCAATTTCCTTTCGTTGTGGTTAAAGTTATTTCTAACTTCCAGATTTGCACGCAGATCAGAGAGGTTAGAACGTTGATCCAAGCATAATGCCTAGCCAGACATATGTCGAGGCACCTCAGAGCCCGAACACTGTTGACGTCAAAGATCCGACCACCATTTCTAAAAACGTAGAGGCGAACGTTTCTTCTGAACCTGCACAAGTCCTTATGCCAACCGTTAGAGATGTGGCTATTACAAAAGAAGCCTTGTCCCATTTTTTTGGGCATCTGTTGAACCCAGATCTTTCCCTTCCAGACTTTCTCGAGGCTTTCTTCTCCCCACGAATGGTCGAGGTCTTAAAAAGCCTTCGCTTCATGGGTCTACCTCCGCTAGAATGTGTTTCAATCAATGCTATTGAAACCATTTGAGATGTCTGCCTTCAAATGTTTGGTGGGAATCTTTAATCTATCTTTGAGAATCTGCCTTCTGAGGATTCAGTTGAAACTATGTCGGCCAAAGAGGTAACACTCATCGAGCAAAAAAAGAAGAAGAAGAAGAAGAAGAAAAAGAAGAAGAAATACTTGGCAGATTTAGCCAAAATCGAAGAAAACGAGCTCAAATTGGCCGAAGAAACTAGAGAAAGCCAGGAAAGAGATGAACACAGTGAAACAGAAACTCCAAAAAGTGAACGACAAACTTGGCCAATAAGAAGAACTCGAGCGCCAAGCCAACATTCGTCGCCAACAAGTCTTCATTACTAAGCAAGGGTTCGAAACGAAGCTCTTCATACGTGGTCCTCTTCATATGTTAATCCAAGCGTTGAAGTCTCGGAAACATCTAGGGTAGCCTCTATTGTATTTTGTATTCAGTGAACATTGTTATAACCCGGATCATTCATACAGTTCCTATAGCTTGGGAAATTTTAATTTCAATATCTCCTTATTCGCTTCCCATGTCGAAGGAACATATTTTTTAAGATATTGGTCGTTGATGCTTCTTTGATGAACAAATTTTTCAAGTGACTCAAGCAAGTACGTGTTGCCCGAATAAATTTCTTTGACTCGAAAAGGACCTTCCCAATTGGGAGACCATTTTCCAAGTAAATAATCCAATTTTCCAACTGGTAGGATAGTTTTCCAAATGAGATCATTTTTTGCAAAGATTTGAGTTTTAACGCGCCTATTGTATGCTCGGGTTGTTTGTTCCTTTTGAACTTTAATTGAATTTAAAGCCTCAAAACGCTCCTAATATAATGCCTCTAATTCAACCATCATTGAATCCGAGTAATCAACACTCTCGAACTCATTTTGGTAAGCCACTCTCATTGAATTAGCCCCAATTTCGCATGGTAAAATCACATCATGCCCATATGTTGATCGATATGGACTAGTGCCAGTTCCCTTCTTAAAGCTAACCCGGTGGACCCACAGCGTGGGCTGGAGCAAATCGGCCCACTCTCGAGGGTTTCTATCAATCATTCGTCCAATGTTATTTTTAATAACCTTATTCGAAGATTCAGATTGACCCTTTTCTTGAGCATAATACGGAGTTGAGTTGATTAATTTAAACCCTAGCTCATCAGCAAAAGCTCGAATTTCACTTCCATTAAATGTCGTACCCTGATCCACCGTTACCTACTGAGGCAAGCCGAACCAAAAAATGATGTACTCCCTAAGAAACCTAATGACACCTTCTTGGGTTACTGATTTCAAAGGGATCACCTCAAACCACTTGGTGAAATAACTCGTGGCCACTAAGACATAAGAATGTCCTCTTGCAGATTTTGGGTGAATTTCTCCAATTGCATCCATAGCCCAACCTCGGAAAGGCCAATGTTTTATCACCGAATGCAATTCAATAGCAGGAACCTGAGGGATACTACCATGCATTTGGCATGTCCGACATCCTCTAGCCATTGCAATGCAATCATTTCTAACTGAAGGCCAAAACAGACCATGCCTTCATCCTCATAACTTCGTATATCTTAATACATCGGAGCAACAATATGTCACCTCCTTTTCAGAATAATTCCCCTTGGACAAGAACATAGTTTCTCATCACTTGCTTCAGGAAAGAATTCCTCTCGATAAAGGAGGGATCGGTTAGTGCTTCAATTAGCACTTTTTGCCAGTCCTCGGGTTATTGCAAGACAAATAATGTCATTACCCCGAGTGTACCCTCGTTGTGGTTTGGTAAAACATTTGACTCAATAACAATCTCTTGACTTAACCTGGAGCAAGGTACTTAAAACCGTGACGCTACCTGGGCCAACTCATTCGCCACCCAATTTGACTTTCAGATAATATGTTGAAATTTTTTCACGTCTAAACGCTCAAGTAATGACTGTGCCCAAGCCAAGCAGGTCTCCTTTCTGATTTGTCCACACGCACCACTTAGAGCGCAACACTTGGCGGATGTATAATTAGATCAAAATTGACCAAAACGTGGACTAATCATAGATTGCCATGTGTCACCTGTAGACCATGTGCACCTATTGTCGGCAACCAATCACTATTCAACATGTGTCATATATGACACGTGGCCAAATCGAAAATCGACATGTGGCGGAAGATTCCGGAAGAATTTTTTGGATTGACTCGCCACGTGGACTAATGAGAAACAGACAAGTGGGAGTCGCGCGTGTGCGCACGCGCCTCGTGTCAGTGAGTGACACATTTTTCGACCTCCAAATTTTGTAAAATTTTTTGCAGAATTAAAATTTAGATTTTTCTGGAATTTTTTACATATTTTCACAATTTTTTGAGTTCCAAAACTATTTTTTTTCAAATTTTTTGAATATTAAAAGTGCTTTAAAAATTATGAAAAATGTGTTTTCTGCCAAGAATTATTTTGAAAATTAGTTTTCAAAATAATTGATTTTAAAAATGTGCAAATATGGTTCTCATTTAGATAATTGAAATGAGATTTCAATTATTTGGGGAATACACGAGTTCTTATATACCTGTTTTATTTGTAATTTATTACAAATAAACGAATGAGATAAAACCACTTTGCATCGAACATAGTGCGAATTAAGAAAGAATTTGCACGACTCTAAAAACGAGTATTTTAGGATGGTGGAGGTTATAAAGGGGAAGAAAATAATTGTGCATAAGTGTGCATAGGTGATGAAAGTTCGCTTACTTCATAAGAGAATATAATTCTCATCATCAATATTGGTTAAAGGTATTGGTTCATACTAGAATTT
>CAODLS011331185.1:0-14113 GCA_948243855.1 Flueggea neowawraea | reverse complement strand
AATGATTTCGAAATGTTTTCTCGAAAAGCATACTATGTATATAATGTATAAATATGTATACATATTGTATACCGCATGTGCTAGTTTTCAAATGGTTTTCAAACCAGTCTTTGTGAGGCACAAATGAGGCAATCTGGAGTGTTGTCCCTTACTCACTGGCTGACCCCCTTTGCTTCTCTGTGTTGTCTTGTTTCCATGATTACAGGTTGACTTTGATCCCAGTAGCCTTTGGATACTCTCTGCCCAGTGGGACACGTATATTTTGGTTAGTAGTTCATTTTTGTCGGGCTACGTCTTTTGTAGTAGATGCTCCATTCCAAATGATGTATGGTTATTGGGTTTTGTATTTGATTTCGATATTATGTTTTACGATTAGATCGTTTTGTTATTTTTACATATATTATATTTTGATATATATATATGGTATGTATGTTTTCCTACAACAAATGTTTTAAATAAATGAATAAAAATAATTTTAATCTTTGAGGCTTGTATGAGATGAGCTGGACTTCTATAGACGGTTCACCTCATACGCCGGTCATGGTCCTGGGAACGGGTCGTGACAGTTATTTTTATAAATATTTTAAAATATTTTTGTAAATTGTATGACTAAATTATTATTATTTATTAAATTAACAAAAATGTGACATATTAAAAAAAAGTGTGGAAAGTATAAGACACATAAATTTAAAAATTACATAACATTTGACATATGTATGTACGATGCACTTGATATATTTTTTTAATTCAATTTTTATTCAACATCGAACATATTATGTTATCAAATAAAAATAATAACCATACATAGAATTTGGAAAAAAAAAAGTCCTAGATAAATAACAGAAAAATTAAACAAGACATTATATAAATAATTAAATATACAATTTTTGCATAAAAATTAAAATATAATGTTAGATAAATAATATAATATATTTCAATTTAATTTTTACTTAATATGAAACGTATAGTACCCTTATAGCAAGATTACTGGGCAATAATTCACTACGACACTCTAGGACATAATATGCCCTAGAGTAAATTATAAACAATTATAAATCTAACAATGTGAACATATTTTGCTGTCAAACAATTATAAATTTTAATTTTGCTGTCAGATAAGTGAATGAACATATTTAGCCACTTTAACATAAATCTAATAAATTAAACTTAAATGGAGACGATAAACTCTTGGCGATGTCAATTTTGCATAAACGAAGAGTATTCAATACCAAAAACTCATAAAAATAGATAACATGATAATTTCACTACAAGAAATTTCTATATGTTTATTTACACTTGAATTAAAGATTTCTCCACATAAGTCGGACTGAAGATTCCATGTAGTACAGATTAGTTTATTAACTCATCTAATAATTTCATTTGTATTCGAAAAAAAAGTGAATAACTAATTATATATGATTGTGGTGAATAATTCATAATTGCCTTCCACTCCTTTGTTTGTGTTTGTGTGTTAACTCTTAAATCTTTAAAACATAATTTTATCTACCTATATTGTACATGCAGTTAATGGCAATTTTATGGAATATACTTTTTGGTTTTTTTTATAAGTGAAATGTACTTTTTGTATTATATCCAATGATAAAAACTGTATTGTGAGGCAATTAAAGTCATTCTCATGTTATTTTGAAAACTCAAATAGTATGTCTCAATGACTATCTTGAATAGAAATAATATAATACCAATATAAATTTATAATGAATAAAAAACTAATTACAACTACACATATTACTTATCGGATTTAATACGTGTATATCCCATGCTTCCTCATAGCCAACTTCTTAGCAATAGTGCTAAGAGCAAATCCAACCGTCTCTAAATTTGAGGAGGCAAAAATATTATTTTATTTTTATTTGTGTGTTAAATTTTCTCAAAATTTATGTATAAGAGAGAGAATATATTAAGAAGTGATTATTTTATTGATAAAATAGATGAATAGTATTTAAGAGTGAATAGTGATATCTTAATTTTATTGAAATTTTGTAGCTCTAAAAAAATTATTAATTAATTTATTAGTAAAATATTAAAAAAATAAGTTAGATTATACTGAAAGTAGAGTTGGGTTTAAAATTTTGGGATGAATAGTAAAATAAAATATTATATTTTGAGAAAGGAGGTAGAAAGTGTGGTTGGGGTTGCTCTAACAATTTGGCTCTTAACAAAAGATTTAGAAATATTTATGAACAAAAACATAGAGATAAAAGTGTTCAACAAAATTTTCTCCCCATTTGTACATTTACAAATGTTATGATTAGTTATCAATATGTCTTAAGTTAAAAAAAATTGGATCCAACATCCTTTTGTTTGCTAAATATCAGTTGACATGCTCTCACAAAAGAAAATAAATAGTTGCAGAGTTTGTTGAGGACTCCTGACGTGCATGCTTGATACAATTATATACATAACGCATATCAATAAAACGTTAGTATTTATATTGACCGGCTGGTTGAACTAACCAAAAATTCAAACTCAAAACCAAAGCAAAATGAGTTAATCAAAACTCATTTGTTAACCAATTCAATATACACTTAATCAATTAGGGTTTGGGTTCCACCCATGATCCAACATGGGCAGATCCGTTTTCCAACATAAAATATTTATTTTTTTGAACTAATTTTTTTTGTTTTATTTTTTTGAATCACTCACGCATGCTAAGATTGTCAATGTAGACAATTCATATATTATGGCTTCAGATACCTTTGTCTACGAAAACCCTAAAATTTCTTATCAATCTACCGGATGCTCGTACATTGACTAATCTCGTCCTTTATTTCTCTAGATGTTTCTTCCTCTTTTTACTCTTCTCTACTCCTACATGTACTTCTCCAATTACCAACATTTAACCTTAGAAATCACTTCATCAACAAGCACATTTAATTTACCTGATTGTGTTTTCGAGTTTCATCCACGGTTTTCTTGACTGTGTTCAAGTTAATCCCTCCATCCCACTTATTATTTGCATCTTGAAACGACATACCATATTTGCCATTTCCTAAAGTTATACCTTGTGCATACCAAGTGAAAATGGCCATGCTAAGTTGGAATATTTGTGGTTTCCAACGGGCTTGGAAACACTGGATCAACTCAAGGTGTCTATGATATGGTACATACCTATCAACCTGAATTGGTTTTCCTCATGGACACTCGCTCGGATTTCACAAAACTTGACAAGCTTAAGCGTCGTCTTTGATTTGAAGGATCCTTTGTAGTAGGTGCGAGCGATCTGAGTGGTGGATTGGCTTTGATTTGGAGACACAAAGGTTCAGTTATATTTTTATTGTACTCCAAAAATCATATTGGTGTGTTAGTAACATTTGAGCATACACACACCTACAGATTCACAGGATTGTACAGGAAGCCGGATCGAGCTCAACGGCAACATACGTGGGCTTTACTCTGAAGGTTAGCTTCTGATCAACATCCATGGTGTATATTAGGTGATTTTAATTGCATATCAAGGCAGTATGAGAAGAGAGGATGGAGTCTCTATCCTCTATCTTTATGGATGTTTCAACGAACATTGTTTGATTGTTGCCTAAAAGAAATTCCATTGATTGGCTACCAATTTACGTGGGAACGTGGTGCTGGCACAACTGAATCAATAAAGGAAATACTAGACAGGGGAGTAGCTAATTCGCATTGGTGGGATATATTTGGGCATCTCTGGGTTATAATACTATTCTCTCATTACTTGGACCATGCTCTAATCATTTTGCAATTTAGTGGGACATCCAACAATCAGTTTCGACAACTTATGGATGAAGGAGGAGGGCTGTAGGAGCATAATAGAGGAGTGTTAGAACCGGAATTGTGATATGAATATGGTGGAGAAGATCACCTGTTCTACAGAGAGGATACAAAAGTGGGGAGGTGGATGGTTGCAGGAACTGCATTTTGTACAATTGAGAGGCTGGAAGGATCACATACCACATTTTGTGAGACTAAATAGAAAATCAACAATCTGTATGAGCAACTAGAAATCCATTGGCACCAACAATCAAAAGTATAATGGCTGAATTATAGGGAAAAAAACAAGAACAAGATTCTATCTCTATGTGATGAAGATGGAAATGACAAGACTTGGCAATTAAGTTTAGAGGCTCTAATTCATGCCTTTTTCAGTAATTTGTTCACGACAGGGGCTATGGAATGGAATCGAATCATTGAGTGTATGGGTACAAATATAATAAGGCCTTTACAATAGATATTAACATCCGAGGAAGTCAAAAAGGCAATTCATTCGATGAATCCGGATAAGTCTCCATGACATGAATCTGAAATTTTATCAAACCTGTTGGGATATTGTTGGGAAGGAGGTATCTCGACGATATATTGACGGCTTGAATGGGGGATGTTGCCAACATATATCAATGAGACATACATAGTCTTGATTCCAAAGAAAAGGAATATGAAAGGAATAGGCGATCTCCATCCAATTTCTCTTTCTAATGTTCTTTATAATATACTCTCCAATATGATCTCTAATAAGCTGAAAAAGATACTCTCGAAGGTAATTTTCCATAGCAAAGCACCTTCATGGGTGGTAGGCTTATCAAATATAACTTTACAATAGCCTATGAGGCCCTCTTTACAATGAAAAGGAAAATGGATGGCACAATTGACATTGCGGCTCTAAAGGCGAACATGAGTTAGCATATGATCGAGTGGAGTGGGGTTTTCTTCAAACGGTTGTGAATAAGCTTTGGTTGAACCAACAATGGGTTCAATAGATTATGATGTGCATTTCTTCGGTATTATATAAGGTGGGTCAAAAGGGTAGGAGGATCATTCCTATAACTCCTTTGAGGTCTACGGCAAGGTGACCCACTTTCTCCTTACTTATTCTGTTCTGTACTGAAGCCTTATCTTCCTCTTTACATAAATACGTTCAATTGAAGAAAATTCAAGGATGTAAAGTAGCTCAACAAGCGCCTCCCATTTCTCACCATTTCTTTGTAGATGACAACATGTTCTTTTTCCTCACGTGGCATAATGATTTTGTGAGTTTGACGGAATGCCTTGAAGTGTATGAGAAAGGCTTAGGGCAGTAGATAAACTTTTGAAAATTTGCCATCTTTTTTAACAGAAACGCTTCCAGTCATATTCAGGAGGTGTGTACCAAGTTTTGAGAATTGAGGAGACTAGTGATCATGGAACATATCTGGGTTGTCTAGTCTTATTAGGAGAAAGAAATGTGAGGTCTTTAATTTCCCAAAGGAAAAAGTGTTGAAGAGAATCATGAGTTGGAATAAAAGGTCTTTGTCACAAGTTGGCAAGGAAGTCCTCCTAAAATCAATTGCGCAGGTAATTTTGTCATATGTGATCAATGTATTCAAGATCCTCATTATACTCTGTGATGAGATAGACAAGGCAATGAATGGGTTCTGATTGGGGGAGGGGGGATTTAAGAGAATGAAGGTGGATTGGATGGGCATAATGGGATAGATTATGCTACAGAAAATGGGAAGGTGGACTTGGTTCAATGTGGCGCTCTTGGTAAAACAAGGATGGAGGCTATTAACCAAGCCTAACTCATCACTACTCAAATTTTGAAAGGAAAATATTATCCTCGTGGCAGCTTTCTTAATACTAACATTGGAGGTAAGCCAAGTTTTCTATGAAGAAGCATTTTGGAGGGTCAAAAATTCATTCGGGATCATGTCAAGGTCACGATTGTATCAGGGGTCTCTATGTTGGTTGCTTCCAACCCTTGGCTGCCGGATTCACACCCATACATTGCAACTGAGCTAGCGAAAGAGTTGCAGAATATTATTTTCACGACTCGAAAACAGACCATGACCGGCATACGAGATAAACCGAACCGGAAATCCAACCTATCTCACATAAGTCTCGGACAATCATAACAACTACCCAGTTATTATTCCAAACCATAATTAAACAAAAATGATTAAAAGATTTTATAACAAAAGCAATTTCGAATAATATTTTTAAGTAATAAAACATAAGTTAATATATAAAAAAATTCTCATTAACAAAAAATAATAAGATGCAATCATATCCCATAAAAACCCGGTGTAAAGCATCTACTGAACTGACATACTGAGACCCAAAAAAAGGCACTCACTACTGAGCAGAAATCTTCATTGAGCGTAGAAGCTGAGATAACTTGAAAAATATTAATAGAGAAGGATGAGAAAACTCGGTGAGGGACGACACTCTAAATCGCCTCTGGGACATCACATAAATCATTTTGAAAACGTTTTCAGAAAAATATCACATGTACGTATATAACCATATACTAATAATATATATTCATATACGTAGATAGTAGTTTAGAAATTCATTTCGAAAACAGTTTACACAGATAGCAAACAACAGACAATCATACAAAATAAAAATAAGAATATATATATAAACAGACGGTGCACACATACTAATATTATTAGAAAATACATCCAAAAACTATTTTGCAAACAAGAAGACAACAAAATAATTACCAAATAAATATTATGACAGAATTTCATATAATTATCATAATAGTTATACAATTAATTATTTACTATATATACAAAGTTCATAATATATTTTGCTATCACTGATCATACGCCCATAATATACTGAAATTGTGTCAGACGAGATCACAGATAGACTAGCAACCTTAAGAGCCCAAATAGTACTCCACACCCTAAGGGTCTTAAAGCTGAACTGAAGAACTGATCATGAGAGTATATCCACGAGCATTGCAGTCCATAGGCTCCAGTAGGATATACTCTGCTAGATCGCAGCAAAAATATATTATAGGAGTATAATTAATAATACAGACTCACTAATACAAAGATCAAACACAATCAATTATTTAATTAACACATAGCAGACATTTATCTTATTATACCAGACAAGAGACCAGAAGCAGACGTGCGGACTGATGCCACCAGAAAACAAACAAAGTCTTGTGTATTGGCGCGGTACACACAGGTCACTATATTACTCTAGTAACTAGGGTCTTGACAAAGCATTGGTATACCAAAGGTTACGCTACCTCGTAGCTAGGTGTCCTGAGTCAGAGTTAGAATAATTAAAAAAAAATTCTCAGGACATACCAAACATATATATAAATTAACAGAGTATAAGCACATTCATATACGCAGAGGAGACATGTTCAAAGTAGACATGTATATGAACTAGACATATATTCATTTAAAAAATATAATTAAACATATTTCAAATTAAACATATATCCAAAGAATATTTATATATTAATATATACATATTTACAAAGTCAGACAATTAATATTAGAAGTTATTGCAGATATGTTATAATATATATAATATAATATTTAAAGTATACGTTATTAGTCAAAATACATAATATTCAAAACCATAAGTTATAATATAATAATTAATATGAAGGTTGTATTCATTTTCTAGCATATTATTTATTACCAAAATATAAATGTATATATCAATATACAGAGCAGACAGGCATGCAAAGAAGAAATTAATTTACAAAAAATATATATACCCAATTTTAGAAAACAAAGTACAGAATATTGAATTAGCACATAGGTCAAATATTAGATTAGCCGATCTATTAATTAATCGGATTCTAGAATATAGCCAAACACATTAAAAACATATAGAGTTTAGAAGACATAACCTATGTATATAATTCTGACATCGCACTTACCTGAACGTCATGCCAAAATGATGAAAGAATGGCAAAATAATCATGTTCTTACCTTTAGATATGGAATGTAAGCAATGGAAGAGAGATTCAGACAAGTTTGAGAGAGATTTGAGTAAAAAGAGCGAGAAAAATGACGGAGGGGTCGGGTTTTGGAAGCTTTAAAGGCAGATAGATCAAATCCCACTATTTCAGCGATTTTACAAAGCAACATATGTTATTTTGTGTTCAATGTATGCTACAATCATCCACAATGTACGTTATACACCCTCAACGTACGTTGTGATGCACCCAGTAGCCACAGATCCAAAGGAAAAAAAATAACACAACGTACGTCATTCTAAAACAGTGTACGTTGATCATCCTTACCTCCAGATAACGTATGTTATGTCTTGTTAACGTACGTCTTGCTCTATATCCAAATAACGTACATCATAGTCAACACAACATATGTTGTGAACTCTGTAGCCCATATACGTGGTGTTTCACACTTCCAAATTTGCCTCGAACCATACTCAAGATTAAACAACATTTAACCCCTCAGAAATACATCCGTTAAGCATTATCAAATATCAGATCATCATCTTAGATACCTAATCATCATTGGAATCATTCAAGAACCGAATCAGGATCGAACGGAAAGCTACAGGAATCCAATCGGAACGGATGATATATTACAATTATAATGAGTAATTTGCTGGATGTGAATGGGGAATGGGATAAGAAGTTGACTCAAGATACATTTAATGAGAGAGATAGATCTCTTATCTTATTTTTACATTGCCCTATTGAAAGCAATATAGATTCTTTGTTTTGGAATAATGATAGATGAGAGTTGTACAACGTTAAGAAAGGATACGCAAACTACGTGATCTGGAAGCAGTATTGATTCTTTGTTTTGCCAATATTTGGTAAGTAGATCGATTATGTAGTTGTAAAACTATTCTTAAGAAGACTATATAAGAAATATGTATAGAAACTCTATAAGAAAATATGCACCAATATTTTCCTTATTTTTGCCTTTACTAACAATCAAACCTGCATCATATTCGTTTTCATCGGAACCATAGACCTTTGTCTTTAATTCCTTAGATTGCATAGCATCCTTCACATCACTAACAAATATACTATCTTTACACTCCTTTGGGGTAGCTTAGTGATTGGGATGCAAGTCCTAAGTTCGCAGGCCTGAGTTCGAGCTCTCAAGGGAGCGTTGTTAGTCGAACGCGAATTTTGGGTCGGCATTAGAGCTTGATGGATAACTCACTAGGTCATTGGCCCCCCGATGAGGTGCTTTGGTGATCACATTCGTGCACGGGCTCAAATTCGCTGCTAGTGTCAGCTATGTCTCTAGGAACATTCCGCAGTATGGAGTAATGTCTGCATAATAATGCCCAGCAGACTATACTACTATTGGTCGCCCCCAACTCCCCTTATTTTTGTAAAAAAAAAAATACTATTTTTATTGTACGACATTGTCTCATATGAATTTGGCAAGTAGAAGAATAATAGTTTGATCCTCATCATTAATTATAACCCCACCATCTTGTTAATCTAGAATAATTGTCGCGGGCCACTTGGCCCACCGGTAGGTAATCCAATGGATGTTTTGACGTCCTAAGTTCGAAACTAGTGACATGCAGAAAAAATTGGGTGTGTATGTTTCGTGTCTCCTCGTGTTGGGTTGAGACATATTAAAAAAATGATTTGATTAAAATCATCAAGATCATATTTAACCTACATATTTTCAAATATCCATAAAATATATAAACGATGCTTCTAATCTAATCAGTTAATGAAGGATTTATTTTGGAACCTGCTCTCTAGCTTTTTCCATAACCCCAAATAATTGTTTCATCCACCACCTCTCTCGACTTGCTCTTCATCCAAAAATTTTTGTCTCGTGCTATGTGATGTCAATAATTAATGGAAAAGTCTAATGACAAACTAATAGTTAACTAATTTGAAATAGAACAATCATATTGTATGGCGATTTTCTTAAAAGAATTAGCCATTTTCCATATGAAGTGCAAGGATACGTTATTAAGTCCTTGTAAAATAAAACAAAATAAAATAATTAAGGTTAGTAATTCATTTGAATGTGCTGTAAATGCGTAATAATTATATCGTATCATCAATCAACTCAAGAACTCAATTAAATTAACCATGTCGATTTATGATACTTCTGTCAAATAAACATTTTTTTTATGGAACTGTCAAATAAACTAAATTCAAACCATACCAAAACCGTGTCTTTTAATATATCATCTAGCTGTAATCTGATTAGTCATAAACACCAAATTCAACGTTCCAACTAATTTCTTGCAACCAAGTACAATTTTAGTAATTTACCCATCCGATAATAGGTTTCAATTTTGTTTTAAAAAAAAAACAAATAATAAAGACAAAAAATAGTAGCCATGACCAAAGACCAACATAATAAAACAGATAAAAATGAAAATAAAAAAATAAAAATAAAAACCCAAACTAAAAGGACACAATGGTCCCTTGACCCGTCACATGACTTTTACCAATAACATAAAGAATTACACGTGCCAACTAAGAGTTCAGTCGTAACTGCCTACGCGCCTCATGTATATAAACCCCTCCTCCTGCGCTTTCGCTTCACCATTCACACCCCACAAAGCGAACCGATTAACCAATTCAAAAACCAAATTACAAACCAACCCTCCTCCCCCTCTCCGGCCTCCTCCACCCTCCCCACCGCCCCCCCACCTATGGAGGCTGCTCGCCGGCGACCCATCACCAAACCCACCTCCATCAAAGTCGTCGAAGACGACTTCGTTAACCCAAAAGACGCTCTCCCACTTCCTTTGTACATTGTTAATGCCTTCTTCTTCACAATCTTTTTCTATGTCGTTTACTTTCTCCTAACTCGTTGGCGTGAGAAGATCCGTACGTCCACTCCTCTCCATGACGTTACCCTCTCGGAGATTTCTGCTATTGTTGCTTTTGTGGCTTCGTTTGTGTACCTTCTTGGATTCTTCGGTATTGATTTCGTCCAGTCATTGATTCTGAGGCCTTCCACTGACGCCTGGGCTACCGACTATGAGGATGACGACGACGTTATTGTTAAAGAGGATTCCTGCAAAGTCCCCTGCGGGCAAGCTCTTGACTGCGTGGTCCCGGTCGCCGCGTCTCCGAAAGCTGCAAAGCTTTTGGTTGATCCGGTGGTGGTTGCTGCTCCGAAGCCCACAAAACAATTGATCACGGAAGTAATTGAAGAGAAACTAAGCGAAGAAGATGAAGGATTAGTAGATGCTGTTGTGACAGGGAAGACTCCGTCTTACTCGTTGGAAGCGAAGTTGGGTGACTGCAAGAAAGCTACTTCAATTCGGCGAGAGGCGTTGCAGAGGATTACTGGGAAATCCTTGACTGGATTACCCTTGGACGGGTTCGATTACGAGTCGATTTTGGGTCAATGTTGCGAGATGCCAATTGGGTATGTGCAAATTCCAGTGGGGATTGCCGGGCCGTTGTTGCTTGATGGGGTTGAGTACACTGTTCCCATGGCGACCACCGAGGGTTGCTTGGTGGCTAGCACTAACAGAGGCTGTAAAGCCATTCACTTGTCCGGTGGCGCCACTAGTGTGTTGTTGAAGGACGGAATGACTCGTGCCCCTGCTGTTAGATTTGGAACCGCCAAAAGAGCTGGTCAATTGAAGCTTTACTTGGAGGATCCTGCTAATTTTGAGTCTATTGCTGCGGCTTTTAACAAATCTAGTCGATTTGGCCGACTTCAAAGCGTCAAATGCGCTATTGCAGGGAAAAATTTATACTTGAGATTTTGTTGCAGTACTGGTGATGCTATGGGGATGAACATGGTCTCTAAAGGGGTCCAAAATGTTCTGGATTCCCTCCAAACTGATTTCCCTGACATGGATATTATTGGCATCTCTGGTAAGATGAAAACATAGCTTATTTCTTGGATTTTGATCTGTTTATTAATTTTGTGTAACTCATCCGAAATGAATCAATTATGTTGTGATCAGGGAACTTCTGCTCAGACAAGAAGCCAGCCGCCGTGAACTGGATTGAAGGGAGGGGAAAGTCAGTGGTGTGTGAGGCTATCATTAAGGGGGGTGTGGTGAAAAAGGTTTTAAAGACCAACGTCGAGGCCTTGGTCGAGCTTAACATGCTTAAGAACCTTACCGGTTCTGTTATGGCTGGTGCCCTAGGGGGGTTCAATGCTCATGCCGGTAATATAGTGACTGCCATTTACATAGCTACTGGCCAAGATCCTGCTCAGAATGTGGAGAGTTCTCACTGTATTACTATGATGGAAGCTGTTAATGATGGAGAAGATCTACATGTCTCTGTCACCATGCCTTCTATTGAGGTAAATTTTTCCAGCACCTTATAATCATTTGCCGTCAAGTTTGTGTCCATTCTTAGAAATTGAGTTGATTGAGAACATTTGAAGAAAGTTTTGGCCAGTATCTGATCATGACTGGCAAATGTTATCAGGTTGGCACGGTTGGAGGCGGTACCCAGCTGGCGTCTCAGTCGGCATGCTTGAACCTGCTAGGTGTCAAAGGCGCTAGCAAAGAAACACCAGGAGCAAATGCAAGACTTCTGGCTTCTATTGTAGCTGGTTCTGTTCTTGCCGGGGAGCTATCCCTCATGTCGGCTCTTGCAGCCGGGCAACTTGTTAGGAGCCACATGAAGTTTAACCGGTCTAACAAAGATATGTCTAAGGTCTCTTCCCAATAGGAAAGAAAACTTTGGACATTAAAAAACAAAAGCCTCTAGTTGGTATCTGTTCATATACACCAGCGGTTAATTAGGAGGTCGGAAGGGGCGGGAGAGGGAGGAGATGGGAGGAGGGGAGGGAGGGTGAGATTACAAAAAGAGGAAGAAATAACCCAAAGAATCAATTGCTGTTTGTATTCTCTGTTCTTTCTTTTGTATTTTTTTTTTCTTTTCTTTTCATTTTTTCTTTGTTGATCAAATCCATGTAAGAAACATTCTACAAGAAATTGTGTAAAATTCTCAAAGATTTACTATCAATTTTCCCCCTTAGTTTCATATACAGTGGGATTTTTTTATGACTTCAGATTTGTAATACCCCATAGTTTTATGGTTATTTTGGAGACTTATATTTGGAGTAATTAGTTGGAATAATTATTTTGGATAATTTGAGAATTTATTTGAAAATTTATTTTTGGTGTTTGGAGGGTTAATTTCATATTTTTGATGTTAATTTGGTGAATTATGAAGATTAGGAGTGATTTGGGAAGTGTTTAATTAAGTGAAAAATTGTGAAAAATTGAAAAGAAAAAAAAATTGGAACAGGGAACCGAACGACTGATCGTTCGTTTTGGGTTGTCATACTGCAAGTCGTTCGTCGTTGGAGGCAGTGTCGTTCGCGTGCGTGCGTCTGGGTGACACTGGAAACGACGCGTCGTGGAGTGGAACGCTCGTACGTTCACGCGAGGGACCCGAACGGCGTGTCGTTGCATCCAGTCGTTTGGAGGCTTCGATTGTCGTTCGCGGCCGTGTCAGCTGCCCCTGGATCGGACGACATGTCGTTCGCGTTTCTTTTCTTCAATAGTGACCAAAACGACGTCGTTTTGTTCTGCAAATTTATCTATTAAACCAGAACCGACATCGCTTCTTATTTTCATCATTTCTCTCTCGTTTTTTCACCCCAATCCAACGAAATTTGATTCATTTTGCTCTCAAGACATTTCTCTATCAGATTTGAGGTATTTTCACCGTTTATTTTCCGCTTTTAACTCCTTTTTATGCTCATCTTTGCTGATATTCATGTTTGACCGAAAATAGGAATTGTGAGGAGCTAGGGTTCGGTTTTGGCTGGAGTTTTGGGTTGATTTGGAGTTGTTTATGATAGATATATGTATGAGGAACAATAAGGAACATAGATTTGCTTTGATATATAAGAAATTTATGGTTTTTCCTATAGGTTCAATTTTAGTCCGAAAATGTAATTTTTGGTTTGAATGGTTTTAGGTGGTTTTGATTGAAACCAATGATGAAATTAGACTCCAAGGATGATTCTAAGTTGATTGGTATGATCGAAAGTATTGAATCCCGCTCGAATAGGAATTTAGGGTATTTTTGCAATATTTTTCGTCGCAGGGACTTCGGTGAAAATGTCAGTTTTTGATTTTGATTTGTTTTGAGGGAGAGGATGTTAGATTTATGTTTTTAAGGATTTTTAGAGTATTTATGAGTATTTAGATAGTTGAGAGGTATTCATTTGCGAGTTGGGCATTTGCATTACGTTGCACTCATAAATTTGGTACGACCACGGTACAATATAAACATATGTTGTTATGTTTTCTGAAAACCTCATATACTTATCATGAGACCATAATAACTTGTGGTGTGGTCTATGCCACTATCCCACCTATAATGATCAGGGTCATGCCACTGATCCATAATCCAATCATGTACCGGGCCAGG
>CAODLS011331160.1:0-10736 GCA_948243855.1 Flueggea neowawraea | reverse complement strand
ATCATCTCAACCTCAAAATGAAGTTCATCTTCTTTCGGAAAGCTACTAGGAGGTGAAAGTGGACAATCCTCCTCGCCATAATGCATAGAAGGTTTCATCTTGAACTGAAACAAGAAACAGCATCAAACTTAAAACAAAGAAAAAAAAATCATCAAGCATTATTTCAAACAACTGTTTCCTACACAAAAACATATGAATGATTAATCCGACCATTACCATTGCCACTTTGCCCTTCAACATTGTCGGAAGCCCCTCCACAAATCCCAACAACATCTTGCTCCTTCCCAAAACCTGTCTGATGGGTATACCCATCCCTATCACACAAATACCACCAATCAATAATCACAATACCCAATGACACCGTCAACATTAAATCACTCCTCATTTGCATCAGTTGACAAACTAACTCACCTCCATGCTCCGACCTAGTCGACTCGACCACAACTCCACCCAATGTCCTAACAGTACAGTGATAAATAACCTGAGAAAATAATTTCAAACAAAAGTCAATCGACGATTTCAAATTAAAATGGCGTCGCACTCGATCAGTAACAATAAGCAACCTGATCACCGTCCAATGGCCTGGCATCACCGCCTCCGGGTCTCATCTCCGCCTTCATCAAGCTCCCAGGTTTAATTTTCATCCTCCTAATTTAAAAAAGAAACATCAAAACCCAAAACATAAAAGAAAAAAAAATCAGTATACCAAAATTTACCTCTTCTCGTTCTCAGTAGGTTCTTTCTTCTTCGGAGGCATGAAATCCTGCGCCACATCATCTACCGCAGCCATGGCCGATCACTGTTGGTGTTGTTCGACGAGAATTATTCGAATTAAAGCCTAATTGCTAACTGTGTTAGTTCAACGAACAAAGAATCTGGTGGAAGTAGCCGGCGGAGTGAGTGTGAGCGATTGACTGTAATGTCGTTGAATTTTCAAAGCTGGTTAGAAGAGTTTGTGACCATTGATTTCGAGGTAGTTAGGTGGGTGTATTTAATCTAGTGTGGTCGGTTCTGTATGAGATCGAACCCTATATGGCGCCACTATGAGACTCAGCACAGTGGGCCTGGAAGAACCCGAAAAAACTGTCATTCAACCGCAAAGAAACCGTTAGGCCCAAAGACGTCGTTTTGAGCTTGGGTTATAAATTATTTAACTTTGAGTTAATTATGTTGGTGACATAAGTAAATTTAGATTTTAACTAAAACGATCTATGGCTCAGGAAATTATGGCATTTTTAAATTAAAAATTACATTTTGATACTCAAAAATTGCAGTTGTTATAAATACGTAAAATCTTTACATTTAATACGCAGACTGTAATTAAAACAAAAAACAAAAAAACAACCCAATTTTTTGTTATTTGTACCTAATATTTTGGTAGGTTTTTGTTTTTTTTTTGTTTTTTTCTGATTTCAGTATTGGTTTATAAAACTATAAATAAAAAAATAAAAAAATACCCAATTTTAGTTGTTTGTACAAAAAATTGGGTAATTTTTTGTTGTTTTCGGTTTTTTTTTTCCTGTATATTAAATGAATAAATTTTTGTATAAAATGTAAAGTTGGGCATATAAAATGAAAACCATCATTTTTTTATTTTCAAAAGATATATTTATGTAGTTAGCCCATCCATGGTTTGGATGGTTTGGTAATTACTCCAATAGCACATTTATAAGTTGAAGCTTGATGTATACCATTTTTTTAACTATAATTTTTAAAAATACCATATTTAATCAAATAAATATCAATTTCTTGTGACATTTGCTCGGTTTTTCTGTCTCTCCTCCCTCCTCATCCCATTTCCCTCTTTTATGCCTTGTTCTCTCTCGTTTTCTCTCTTCGGCCCTCTCCTTTCTCAAGCTCGTTTCTTCCACCGGCTTCCTTCTCTCCTCCACCGCCTTCGTTGCTTCCTCACCTCATCTCTCTCCTCTCTTCCATGTTCGTCGCTCTCTCTCTCTCTCTCATTGGCTTCTTTCTCTCTATTTTCTCTCTCTTCGTCATTCTCGGCTTCGTTTTGCTCGACAGAGAAAGAGAACGTTGTCGCCCATAGAGGATAGATCGACGAAGAGGAGCGCAATGTGGCTAGAGGGAGGCGGCAGATCCCGTCGTGGTTTCTCCTCCACCATCTCAACATCCTCTCTCTCTCCTCTCCTCCTTTGTTTTGACGTCGGTTGTGCCCATGGCTAGGGTTTGCAATTGATTTTGTTGAGATGGAAACCCTAGTCGCTGCATTTTTTCTGTTTTTGATTTGTTGTTGTTATTTGCATGTTGATACAATTGATTGTTTGTATATGTTTGATTTTGTTAAATGTATATGCTTATGGAATTGATATGTTGATAATTTCTTTTTTTTTAAAAAAAAAAAGAACTTCATCAATTTATTAACTATCCTCACTTATGGAGGAAGAATATCATGGTTACATGTAAAACAAAAGAAAAGCAAACAATAAAACAAAACAAAACAAAACAGTAACAACAAATTTAAACTCTACCCACAAACACTAACCTGTGGTAATTTCTTTGACAAATTACATGTTGATAATTTCTTTGCATCTAAAGTACTGCAGTTTTTGTTTTTGAAATTGAATTGTTGATTATGTTTATTCATGTTGTAGGTTGATTTGTTTAAGTTTGGTTTATTGTCTGCATATGTCATTATTTTTGGAGAGTTGTAGAAACATTTGGATACATTTGCAGATTTGTAAAAAATAAATTAGTAATTTATTTTGGAGACCATTAAAAATTGTAAAAAATATATTAAAAAAATACAATTTAGAGACATTTAATCTGAAAATTATTATATCAAAAATTTAATAAATCAAATTTTATATAAAAAATTGATATTTGGAGACATTCTGAGACATTTGGATACCTTCTAAAAGTTCAATTTTTTTTTCTCTTAAAATTTATCTTTTTCTCAAAAAAATCAATTTCTCGAGAAAATATCGCTATTTTTCTCAAAATTGGCATTTGTCAAATTCAGTTTGTTTTATCTGGTATTTTTTATATTTGAAAACTTGGGTGACATTTATCAAAATCTGAATTTTAATTTAGTATAAATGTTAAATTTTCCATTTGACTTTTGAAGGAAATAAATTTAACTTATGTTAAGGCAAAAACAAATTTTCGTATACTGAAATTAAAATCTTTTAGTTCAGATCTAATGACACTCATGGTATCTATATTAAAAAATTGCTTGATGTTGTACTTTTTTTAAATATATTGTTTCTATAGTATAGTACTTTTTAAAATTATCTTATTCTATTTATTTTTTACAATACATTTTACAAAATTAACTGCTGCGAATGCATTATCTAATTAATGAGTTTATAACTCATTAATATTTGAGTCATCTCTAACATTAAGAGTTCAACAATTTGATTATTACTACAAGTATTTTCCCTTTTTCATATATAATTAGGAGAACAATACCACCCTTTGTAAATTTGACAAATATGTGGATAAGTGAGTATGTAAAGAAATTTTAGTGTTCTTAAACTGAAATGAAAAATATGAAATAAAGGTTGCAATTAAAATCTTAACTCTTATCAAATAATTGAGAATAATGAAAGGACAAAAATTTTTATTTTAGGTATTTTACCTCTTAAAACAATAGCAAAACTACAATGAGCAAAAACAATTGATCAGAGACTCATAGAAAAGTGAATGAACACTGAAACCGAAATCGAAAAACAACTCAAAGACCAATGACAACTCAAAAAGTTGAACACATGGGGTCTAAAGGGTTATTGAATTCTGGAAGTAAAAACAGGACTCTCTCATGGCCTCCTCTAAGCTATTTTATAAAACTCCTGATTATTTTAGGTAATCAAGGGATTTAATCTAAATTCCTCCAATTGCTCCTGAATATTAGCTTCCCCCTTTTGTAATATTTGACTTTCCTCTTTTCCAGTAATTTTAGTATTTGATATCACTTCCTAAAGTTTCTTCCCATTTTTGCACCACCCCCTAAGGAATTGGCTTGGGGGTATTACCCTCCTAGATGTGGCTTTCCTTTTTGCAATATCTGACTCAAATTTCTTGCCATTTTGGAGTGACTTTGATCTCTGATTTATTTTCCTAATGCTTCCTTCCATTTCCGTCCTACCCACTAAGGAAATATTTCGGAGGTGATCACACCCCTGAGATGGTTTCCTTTCCTGAATTGTTGACCCGGTCCATTGCACTCGACCCCGAATTATACCCTACACAAAAAGAAAATATGACTTTTCAAAAAACAAATGTGTAATTTGATTTTACAATTAACAACTGAATTCCCTGTAAATTAAGTCCACTATGAGTATTGGAAGGAATTTTGGATTTTTTTTGAGGAAAAATTTTGGAAAAAAAATTATTTATTAGAAAACAAATCTTAATGTAGCAGTTGAACAACCCAGTGATGTTAAGGCCTGCAATGTTGGTTGGGATGTTAAGGGTCAGTTGTAAGTATATAGAAATGAGTACCTAATTTCAACAAACTATACTGAGCCGTGCTTTAAATTAGACCCGGCAATGTCCTACTTATCATATCAAAGCTCCAATTATGTCAATTTCATGAGTAATCTCTGGTCGCCCTATTCATTAAATTGTAGTAAAATATATTCCCAATAATCCCATCCGGGCTATGATATAGACAATAACTATAATTCAAATCAATTCATACCTGTAATCTAAGACTTGGAACCCAGTTAAAACATGGTCTGCCTGAACAATTATGTTGACAAAAACATTATTTTACCAATTCAGTAGTGATTATAATAAAGAGCTTTGCAAGTTTAAATACGTAATTAAGCCATCAACAGCATCTCAAACTGAACAATTCAACTACTATAAATAGATTTGGGCTCATTTAGCAACACAGTATATAGCATATAGCATTCTCTAATGATTGATGATGAATAAATAGTAAAAAAGTAAAAAAATAACACGATTTTAATAAAATACTATATATTATATGCTGTACATACCAAAAGAACCCAAAATCTCAAACTGAATAATTCAAATATTAAATAGTCAGAAATTTCTGCTAAAAAAAAAATCGAAACGACTCTAGTACTAGTATTATCAATCCTTTAACCCCACAGGTTTTGGCTTACTTTATCTACAATTGAACATACGATTCAGAATTTGGCATTACACGGCCGCACGATTCTTCAATTTTGATTCTCAGATACATAGTTACTCTATCACCAAGTGTGTTCCAACCAAAAATTAAGTCAACGTAATTCTTTAAAAAAATTATTTATTGTGATACATCATGTGTAAGTTTAACACAAATTGCATTTCGTGCCGTCTAGTCAATTGATATAATCGAATAGTAATGAACAAAAAATTCCAATCATAAGCTCTAAAGTTTAAACTCTACCTATCAACTTGAGATGTTATACTGTAGAAATTAAGCTTTAAATTAATAAGCACTTTTAAACATTAAGAGATTAGCACAAGAAATTTGAGTTCTTAAAGTACCGAATTTCCTCAATTTAACTCATCTTATCTTGTTTATTCAACACAAGTAAAAATTAGCCGAATGAATACAAATTATTACAATAAACATGAATTAATAAGGCACCATGTTATTAAGAAGAAAAACATTATTACTCTTCAATGATTAGTAAATTTTAATTAAGAGTTATGTAATCAATAATTGAAAGCTTCAGCTGATTTACGTAGAACAAACGTAAAGGAAATGGTACGTAAGATTACCATGTTGTATGCAAGAAACAGAGCCGTACGGTAACAGTAATGCTATTTTCATAATAATAGAGAGAGTATATGTGGACGATGAAATGTTCAAACTATATATATCTGTCAACATTAACATCATTTATTGTAACCTCACCACACTCCATTATTCTCATCAACTATTTGCCTAAAATTTGTTAACATAAAATATATTTGAGAAGGACGAGATTGTTGGTTTGGTTCGTTGGTTGAGCAACCGTTGAATTTTAAGCCTTTTCTCAACCTCTCCCAACATGCAATCAATTAAGGTATGGCCTTGGCTTTATATGCAAAATGGCGGAGGAGGTGGTCAGGTGGATACATATATATTTTTTTTTGTTTATTAAATAATTCGGTATTCAGATATTTTATTGACCAAATTCGAGCTCGATAATAAAATTTTACGAAATTTTAAAATTTCGTCACATTCAAGACCTGAATTTAGAAACTTTATTTTGAAGAGAAAAAAAATATGTCAGAATAAGGAGTTGATGTCCTTCTATTGTATACACATATTCTGTTTCGGCACAGAATGTGTATATATGAGTAATTCAAGTGACATAGTTGGAATAATTGGACACAACTATGAAGCAGCAAGCTGGCAATTAACATATTTAAATGATGTTCGGTTCAGGAATATTTTGACCTTCAATTTCTACCCATGTGTACGCATATTGTGTAAATCTCCTTTTGTTGACTCGTATATGTGTCCATATAGTGCTGCGGATTGGAGTCAATGACACACCCTATAATTCAATTATACGTTTTTTTAAATGAAATGTTTAGGATTACAAAAGATTTTATAAGGTTAAAATACTTAAAATTTATTCATGAAATGTGCACCCGTTACTAAGTAAATATTGACTTGTACATAAGGTCATGAGTTTAAATTGCTTCATGAAAAACAAGTTGAAGGAATCGAGTACCCGTTCAACAAATAAATAGTATAAAATGAGGTATAAATTACCTACCTCGATTTCAGCGGAAGCATAGCAGTAAACAGCAGTTGCAAGACCAGGTTTCGATGTTGGTCCGCGAGCAAACCACAGTCGGGTAGTCGACGGGAGTGTCCGGCTCGTTCGCAGTCTAGATGCCACGTGGATCGACACCATCGACAGACGATTCACGGTGCGAGGAGATGGAGGAAGGAAGATGGAGGGAAGGACGAGGGAGGGAAGAAACATTTTTCTCCCTCCCTCCTTTTTCCTTTTCTTTTCTTTTCTCTTTTTTCTTCATCTTCCTTCTTCTCTTTTTTCTCTTCTCCACTTTCTCCACCTTCTCATCCTCACTTCCTTTCTCTATTTATAGGCAACCAAATGGACCTTCATTGGGCCCATTATGGGCTCATGGGCCTAACAGACCCAACTCAATTGGGCATACCAATTGGTCTCGGTTCACACCTTGACCAACCGGTTCGGTTCACCCGTAATGGGCGGACCGCTTTTCCAACATCTCTCACTCGCACATGATGGAACCTTAACACTTCATGCATCATGATGAAACTAATATTAATCATGATAATGACCTCGCATCATATATTATCATGCAACATGGTTAACACTTACGTAATCATGCTCGATCCTCTCATCATACAGGCAAATAGACCGCACGACCAGTATACGATGAGAGCATATTTGTTATACACCTGTTAGGGTTATATAATAGCTCTTAACGCAATTCTGCTAGAAGGCGGCTCTCCACAAAACAGCTCAATTATGTCGATGTATATGCAACAACAGCTCAGACTGTTGGAAACATATGCCCTCCCCTAGTTCGTAACCACACAATCGTTGTTTTCGATCTTCACGATCTCACGAAAGTTTTTCTCAAAGATCACACATCATGTGACACGCTACATGAGAGATAGCTTAACAAACTTATGAGACTAGTGGAAATGCGTCTAGAAACGAAATTCCCCTCTTACACCAGACAATCCATATATCCAAGTTTACTTGCTCAGCTCGTCATGCTTGGTCAAATCAATCATGGCCATTAACGACAAGCTAAAGTAGTCAAACTCAACTACATGTTTTGAATGTGTTAAGGGTTCTAAGGGTAGTTAGTACCAAGAATCACATGTTCATGGTAGGGTCTCACACTAGAAAAAGTGAGATCATTTTTCAGTCTTTTCCATCCCTATGGTCGTGTATATAGCACACATGGTATGATCATGTGCTATGGTGTTCTTTCCTTCTCTTGGAAGAGCGCATGTTTATACAACATTATCAACATCACCCAAAAGCTTCGGTTACGATGCATTTTGCCATCTAAACTTAATCTACACTTAAGAGGATTACTTCTGGCTTTAAAACAGAATATGCTAAAAGTTTAGCATTTGATCATTTAATGATCGACATAGGAATTTATCCTATTGCGTACGTATCCTTTCATATGACTTTTTCTGGCTCTTTTATAATGAACTCACAATTATAAAATGCAAGACAGATTCTTGATTATGAATGTTCTCTCTTCTACACTCAAAACCAGCCTCATCTCAGTTCTTTCCCAACAAACTAGGAAAAACTGAGGTAAACACCCGTGTGAGTGGGTTACTTTTCTGTGCAACATGATTTTACATTCCATGCTACAAAAAATATTAACTCTCAATATTTGTGCTCGTGTATTGCTTACGATGATCTTATTAAAGATCATGTTTTAAGGGATTACACATTTCGTGTGTCATGCGGGTCTTAAGAAACTTATTCCTTGTGGGCTTTCATTAACGGATCTACAATCACGTCTCACGTGGACTTACATTTCAAGTTCACTTCTCATTGTGAAACTTGCACTCAAATTCACTTGTCCTTGTGCAACCAAGTACTTCACAACATGATGCTTGATCTCGATTTACTTTGAATTATGAAAAATCTTCTGGAACTCTAAGCAATTGAGGTCGACTGTCACTAAGACTGTCATAGATTCTTTAGATGGTTAATGCTCAATGGACTATTCCACTGTATAGCTAACCTTCACATTACACTGCAGTTAACGAAGCTATAGTCTCAGCTTCTTTTGTCACACACTTATATATGTGTTCATCACTATTACTTGGAGTTACTTTTCTGCCAAGTAAGAACACATAATCAAATATGGACTTCCCTATAGTCCACATAATTGCATGGAGTAGTCATTCTATTTCATTGTATCGTAAGCCCTTACAATAACACAGTGTCTTGCAGTGCCTCTAAAGCATCCAAGTATCTAATTCACTGCTTTCCAACATCATCTTTTGTTGGAACAAAGGTGGTCAATATTTAGATCCCTTTGTGTTTTGATGATGAACAAAATAGAAAATGAACTGTGATGATCATAACGTAGTTTTGATACATACAACGCACGTTTTAATTGATGAGACATCAAACAGAAGATATTGGATGGTTCAGGGCAAAAACAACGTACGTTCCATTAAATCAACATACGTCATATGGATGATCAACATACGTCTTAAAAAGATCCACTGACGTCTTGGGTTTCAGTGCACGTCTCGACACCATCAACGTACGCTACATTCACGCGAGAAATTTGAAGGTTGATGCACAAATGATCAACGTACGTTTTACCAAACGTATAATGTACGTTATGAACGGAAGACAAAAAGAAGATTTGAAAATCAAAGAATGAATGTTTATCCTCTACGTGGATCGAGAATAAATTCACAGTATGAAAGGAACAAGAAGAAGGAAGTCCTTGTTGCAACTTGGAGTGATGAGGAAGATGATAATGAAAGCAATGAGGAAGTCAACCTTACACTAATAGCTCAAAGCACCTACTCAAGTGATGAGGAGGATAATGAGGTAAACAACTCTTCTTATAGTGAACTTGTTAATGCATTTGAATCATTGAATAGTGATTTTGAAGAGATATTCAAACTAAACAAGGTATTGAAAAAGAGAAACAAATCTTTAGAAATTGAAAATGAATCCTTGTTAGAAGAGCTAAATGGTTCTTCTATTGATCATACTTCTTGCTTGCTTGAACAACAAAAATAGAAAGATGAGATTGATAAAATTCAAAAAGAATTCTCATATGTTGTAAACAAATTCTCTTGTGGCAATGGAAAATTTGAAAAATTACTCTCCTTACAAAGATTTTCATTGTCTAAACATGGTTTAGGTTGTGATCATTTTAAAAGAGAATCATCTTTGATAAACAAATTTTTAAATCAAAACAAAAATAATTCTTTAAAACTAGGATTGTCTACTTGCACTAGATGTTTGAAATTTGGGCATAGTGCATACTCTTGTATCAGTTTGAGAAGGACAATCAAGGTAAAGAATATGTGGATTCCTAAAGGAATCATTCTTTCTAACCTGGTCCATGTAACTAACTCAAAAGAACCCCAAGTAGCTTTGGTACCATTGAAATCAAACAACATTGTTTTTATAGGTTCAAGTCAAAACTAGACTATCGTCAATCTTATGGTACATTGATAGTAGATGCTCAAGACAAATGAGTGGAGATAAAGGTTTATTTGTAGACCTCAAAATGAAGAACCAAGGACATGTCACATTTGGTGACAACAATAAAGGTAAAATCATTGGTATTGGTAAAGTGGGTAAGGAACATTTGCCAACCATTGATAATGTTTATTTAGTTAATGGATTGCAACATAAATTGCTTAGTGTCTCTCAATTATGTGACATGGACTATGAAGTTAGATTTGAATCGACTCATTGCACGGTTTTAAAAGATGACAAAATTGCATTTGTTGGTTTTAGGCATGAAAATATTTTTGTTGTGAACTTGCATGATGCATCTACTTTTAATGAAAAATGTTTGGTATCTTTGAATGAAAATGCACTTTTGTGACATAGAAGATTAGGTCATGTACCATTGCCTTTGATTTCAAAATTAGCCAAAAAAGATAGTGTTAGAGGTTTACCAAAATTGCGTTTCAAAAATGAACATATGTGTGAACTATGCATTAGAGCTAAACATACTAGAGGTTCTTTTAAACCAAAGAAAGAGATTTCCACATGTAGAATTTTAGAACTTGTGCATATGGATTTGATTGGACC
>CAODLS011331151.1:0-10140 GCA_948243855.1 Flueggea neowawraea | reverse complement strand
AGCAATAACTAGAGCTTAATAATCAGGTGAGTTATAAACAATTTGAACGACTAGGTTACAAGGAGAGGCATGTGCCTAGGTTTCTGCAATTTCTTTTTTTGTTTTGCAGTTTAGTGAAGGTTAGTCACTGTCTGGATTTGGACATGCTGGTTTGAGTATTATCGAAAGTCATTAGTTTTTCATTTGCTTCTGTAAGAGGTATTTGTGAGGAGTAGTGAGCATGTGAGTTTGGACAGGAAACAACATTTTCAATCATGGATAGACCAATCAGAGAGGGATTCAACAGAATAATATGATAAAAAGAATTCTTCTTTTGCTACCTATAAAATTGGATGAGCAATTTTTGGTAGTGGATTTATATATATAAGAAAACAGTGCAAAACCCACATTTCACATTCTCCAATACTCATATGTGGTAATGATGTGGGTAGATCAGTCAAAGTATCAATGTTTGACGTCATATGAGATGAGAGATCAACAATTAGATTAACAATTATAATCGTCATTAATGAGATTAATTCAGCTAAAGCGCTTGTATGCACCATTTTTAAGACCTTATATTCATTGTTGGATGAACCCAATGGGCAACCAAAAACTCTGGAGGGTTGAAAATAACTTCTTCTACATTAAATGAGTTTATTCTTAATATTTCGTTTGGATGAAGTGTTAGAATAAATAAAGATAGGATAGGTTAAGAGAATTCTAATTGTTTATTGTTTGAGAGTTTTTTTTTTATAAAGGATAAAAAGAGATAAAGAGAGAATTACTTATTTTCTCAAAAATTCATTTTCTTAATCCACCAAATTAGTGGGTTAAGAGAGGATAAAAAAAATAAATTAAAAAATATATATTTATATTACAATTTCATCATTTTCTATTTATACATACATTCGGGTTACCAATGTTCCTATAAAAGCACGGCAACTATCACAGTACATGCACGAAAAGTTTTGATGAAAATGATATTAAAGTCTTAATTTTAGCTTATTACATTAGATTACAAATAAAGGTAACAACTGTTTAGGATCTCAATATTAGTTTTTTGTTTTTTCTTTGATCGGTAGTTTCTCATTTTAGTTATGAACAATATTTAATTTTGTTGCAAATAACCTTCAAATTTATTATCATTTTAAAAATATTTGGTTGATTAAACTATTTTATTTATTTTTCATAATTAAGTATAACAATTATTTTTATATATTTTATCAGAGGGTATAATAGTCAAATTATTATGTATTATTCTTATTTTAATTTTAATTAATTGATATTTTAGATAACTTATCTTATTTTTTTAAAAACTCTCAAATAATGAAGTTTTATAATATTAATCTATCATATTATATCATATTCTATATCAAGTTTTAATTACTAAGCTATCTTATCTTATTCCATTAAACTTTCAAACGAAGAGTAATATACATATTTTAGGACTTCTTTTGCAAGAAGCAGACTAGTATCAGAGTCCATCTTTTGCAATTTGTTACTCTACTAATACAATTATTTAACATCTGAAAACCAACTAATCATAGGCCTGACTTAACCTACGTTTACCTATCAGTGAATCGGTTAGAGGTATCATTCCTTTTCATTGATCATCAAACATCATTGTAAATGAATTTCGAATTGGACTAAGCTAAACTAAGTTACTTAGAATATATTTCTGTGAAATGGCATATCTTGTTTTGGCGTCATGATTCAGTGTATATATGATATAATCTAACAAAACTAAATCCAGAGAACGTAAGAACTAATAACTAATTACTATCAAATTATGTCTTTCTTCTTACGATTGCTGCCAAGAGCTACTAAGACCGTTTTTTCCATAAAGATAACAGAAAATTAAAATGCAAGGCAATCGTCATATGGCCATAGCGCCTGAATTGACACGATCTGTTTTATTCCAGGATATCCCTTACTTCAATGAGTCCACCTTGCTTCCTGTTTTGAGATTGGAAAACGTACTTTTGACAACCTCAAAAACCTCATTAATGTGTCTCTGGGCATTAATCTGCAAGAGGAGAAACAAACAAAAGATATAATTGAAGTACAAGATACAAGTAATTATCTACCAACGCAATTTAATAGCGAAGGGAAAAGGGTTGAAATAGAGGGAAATTAAGGTGGAACATACACTTAGAGTAGGCAAATATTTCACCGAGTAAAAAGAACTTACCTTATGAACCTTCCCCCTGGAGCTATAGTAGTTTATTCCAGGCATGGTTGATTGAAAATATACTTTTAGTCTCTTGTGTATGCTTTCGATGTTGCCGTCAATCTTTCCCTTGAAAACCAACAAGAAAATCATAATGAGCTACATCTGAAGTATTAAAAAAAAAAAGTAACTAATGCGCAACAAACTAACCTGGTTTCTCTTTAAAAGACGCCTTATCAATTCCTCCTCTGAGCATTCAAAGAAGAGCACCAACTCTGGTTCAATTTTCATCTGCAAGATTAAATAGGCAATAAGCAGTTTTATCATTTACACCCACAATATATGCAAAACAAGAGGAGGAAGATTGCAAAATGTTAATTGACAATATAAATTTCAAAATTACAATGTTATCAAATGCAGCACCATTTTCTTCATTATGCGGGAACCCATCAATGATAAATTTCTTGTTTTCACTTCTCTGCATTGCTGGTTGCAGAAGCCTCACAGTAACCTCTGAAGGTACAATCTTTCCATTCTTCATGAAATTTTGGATCATCGCTCTGCAGCACAATAAAAGTAGGATAATGTCAGGGGTACACAAATTTATTTGGTGGTAGAGCATCTAAGAACACAGATAAAAGAGTCTTTTACATGTTGAAAGACCAGGAAAAAAAATACATGTAGCAAGATATATATGGCCTGCTCAGTTTAAATAAAGGTAACAACAAAAGTAATGGTGAGACTAATGTGAAAATTCGGGTGTGATTGAAAAATTCTGAGCAACTACAATAGAAAAGAATGAGACATAATTTAACAGATGCCAACCCATTTCCAGATCCAGATTTAACTTCTGGTTGAAGAAGTTTACCAGCACAAAGATGTGTGAACCCAAAATGTTCAACAATCTTGGGACACCGGGTGCACTTTCCAGTTTCCACTGCCTGGTCCACCTGTCAATTATGATTATGAACATTAGATTTGCATAATTGAATAATTTCATGATCATAACAAAAGAGTCAGATTAATGACACCAATCATGCCGTTAATGAAACAAAATTTATCATTGCAGGAGTTAATATTACCAGTTAAAATAGGCATGCAATGGAATGATCACTTAAAACGAATACCACAAAGACAGGGGCTTCAGGTAAAGTGTCCTCAGTCACATCCTGCCAGTGGCATATCCATTTTAAAGCAAATATAGACAGCGGAGTTTGTAACGTCGAAAGTTTATCATCCATACTAATGGCTAATGGATCAATAATGAAGCATTCCTGACAGGGATGTCTACATCAGCTCTCAGAATATCAAATTCACTAAAACTATCGAGAAATAAAGATCTCGAATAAGAAAAACTAGTCCAGTAGTTACATTTTTACTTATGTATTAGTACTATGCTTGGAGATAAACTGAAAAATTAATCCAAATTTTATCTTCCACATTCTAAACAGATGCCCTAGTCCTATCATTGCTCCCAGGGAAAATCAGAAAAGGTAACATTTTTTTCCGGTTGCACCATAATTACAATAGACAAATTAAAATCAGCAACACTGGATTGATTTCATAATCATCATATAAGTTCCAAAAAGATGACTTCAAAAATGCAGCGGCGGCCATTGACAATGCAGTACAGTTCGCTACCTTCTGAGTTGAGATTGCAGTAGAGGTCATTAAAAGGTTAAAACTGCAACATGAAATAATGATACAATGTCTCAGCAAAGAAAGACTCTGAATCAAGAAAAAAATTATGAAAAGAAGCAGAACCAATTCTGAAATAAAAGATCACAATTTGTTTATTACCATCCCTTTTTTTTAAAAAAAAAAGAAAGGACCTAAAAGCTAGGAATAGAAATAGCCCCCCTCAATGTCAGTGAATGAACATTGTACAGGAGGCGACATAAAGCAACGCGAATCCTACTGAAATCATAGAATTCCGAGAACACATCTCATTTCTAGCAAGGAATAGTTAACTTCTTAGCAAATTTTGTTAATGGCAAGACAACAGAAACCATATAGTGTGTCATAACAAATTAATGCATGAGAAATAGCAAATGAGCTTCATCCAAAGTTCTAAGGTTTCTGAACGTGTAGATAAATACATGAACTCAAATATCAAACTCAGTATAGATTATCATCACATAGCTAATCTCTTACTTCCTCAATCAATTGAGTGACCAAATCAACCCTCTCCAACGTAATAAAGGCTAAAGAAAAGCATGGCCAACATGTCACTGTGTCCAGAACCAAAAAACCAAGTGGGTATTGCAAGGACTAAGGACCCAACAACTGAAAATATGTGAACAGAAGACATGGAGCAAAAACAAAGAAAAAAAGGATCAAACTTTCGAGTGCCCGGCTGAAAAAATAACATATTTTATCCGGAGAAAATAAAACTTTACAATAGCGCTGATGCCTCTTTTTTAATGTGTGCCTCAATTACTGCAGAAAAATCAGTCAACCACTTTCTCCACTTCCTGATTTTTTTCCTTTGATCGTGATCTCTACAAGGAGCTAGACACTTCGGTGACTTCCAAAGAGAAAATTGGCAATAGAGAGTACATTGCAGTCAAGGGAAAAGGCACAGTTGCAATTCAAAGTGTTTCAGGTACAAAGTTAATTAGAGATGTTTTATTTGTACCTAACATTAGCCAAAATTTGTTGAATGTTGACTAGTTGATTCAGAAAGGTTTCAAAATTATCTTTGAAACAAATCAGTGTCTAATCAAGAATACAAAAGGCAATGATGTCTTCAAAATGAAGATGCAAGGAAAAAGTTTTGCTTTGGATCCTTTGAAGGAGGAGCAAACAACTTTTTATGCTACAAAAATTAAAGTAGTTGAAGTTTGTGAAGAGGCTGAGATTGAACACCAACTCATTGATTCATATACTCCACAACAAAATGGAGTCAGTGATGAACTTCGTATTAGAGGTATGAGATCACTTTCTAACATCTATCAGATGTGTAATGTTGCTATTCCTGAGCCATCAAACCTTTGGAAAGCAGAGAAAGATCTAAGTTGATGGCTACAAAGAAGGAGGAGCTGAGCATGATTAAGAAAAATCAAACTTGGCAACTAGTGAAAAAATCTGAAGATAGAAAAGTGATAGGTGTGAAATGGGTTTTTAGAACCAAGCTGAATGCAAATGACTCTATTAACAAGTGTAAAGCCAAACTTGTTATAAAAGGAGATGTGCAAAAAGTAGGATCTGTCAACTTGAAGTATTGTAAGACTAATCCAGACATATTCACCAAAACTTTACCAAGAAGCAAGTTTAAATTTCTAAGAGGAAAACTTGAAATCTGAAACAACTGAAGCAAGGAGGAGTGTTAATGTGTGTGCCTCAATTACTGCAGAAAAATCAATCAACCACTTTCTCCACTTTCTGATTTTTTCCTGTTTTAGCTATGTTTTCTATTTCCAATTAACCACCAAACTGTTAGTGATGTTAGTGACTAGTTTTTAGGATTTGTTGATCATGGAATCATGGTCCATGTTTTTGCTTGTGTTTAGGATGCACTAGCTGAAAATTTTTTGTATATAAACTATGTTATGTTGAATGAATTTCAGACTCTTATAGCACACATTTTCTATTGTTATTGCCTTCTATCTCATTTTGTTCTTCAATCACAAGTGTTTCTCAAAAAAACTCCAACACTCTTGAATCTCTACCTATGAAACCAGAAACCAATAAAGAAGGCCAATTCAATCTACAAAGTTTTGTTTTTTAAAGTGCTATAACAAGGAAATTTCTTTTGAATGTGACGTACAATGCAACAGAAAACCAAAAGAGGACAGAAGACGAGCGAGGTTAACTTATAATGACGAATTTACAATGTGGTTGATGTGAGAGATTTCTTTTGCTATTAAGGACTGCACTTTCCTGGTTACGCCAGGGCTTTGATTTGCCTCTATTTTCTCGTTTTGTCTTTGGAGTGTAATGTGATTTCTTCACCCAGAAGGCGGAAGATCACTATGGGACCGTGTCTCGTGTCCCATTAATGTCGCCGTTTCAAACTTGAGGAAATCACGACCCTTTTGCTCTTTTCACAATATTTTCTACTCCACACGATCTAGAAATTAGTGTTACACATTTTTCCAATTTTTCATATTTAATAGGATTCTATTTATATGTTAGACGCTTCTATGACGTGATCTGCATTAGTTGTATTCCATCAAGCCATTTCCTATTTGTTTCTCTCTTTCTCTGTCACATCCTAACCATCTTCTGCTCCAACCAAGACCTCCACACTCTCATCGCCTCCACAGGCACAGAATCTCCTCATCCTCCTCTATTACCATCGCCTCTCTCCGCTCTACCTTTCGGATCTAAAATTTTAGATCTGCACTCTTTCTTGAACGCATTCCCAACCACTGCCGATCTCCACTCCTCCACTCTTCCTTGAACCTATCGATTCTTGAATCTACGAGATGTAACCTTCACTCCATTCAATCTGTCTCATCAATGACCGATCTAGACACAATGTCGTTTTGTTTTCCTGCAGAGTAAATCGTTGATAAACTGATATCCATCGCCTAACATTTCTCTTCTTCCTGCAATCTCTATCGCATTTGCTCCTATTTTGGGTTTTCTTCAACCTGCTTTCTCACATCAAGGTGAGTCTCTCTTTCTTTCTCTAGTAGCCTCCAGCTTATTGATGAACAACATGCTCTAAAGTTCAGGCAAGTAATTCTCTTTTCTCTTTCTTAGGGTTTGCTTCGATATTCGATTAGATTATTTAATGCGATCATTTCTAATTTTCATTTTCGATCCATGGGAATCAATTTCAATTGATTGTTGTAATTTTTTCTAATTTATTGTTTGAGTAAATCTATTGTTGTTTACTATTAGATGTTGCGGTTATTGGTTAGTGAATCTGTCGAATTGAGTTCATGCATGATGTTGAGAATTACGTTGTTGAATTGAGAATCAAATTAAATTAGGTTGTTATGTCTTGTACGATTCCATCGAATGAGAAATCTTGTCTTGGGACTGATCCATTTGTGATAATTTGAAGAGTAAGCTTGTTTTTTTCTTTTAAATAAAATGAAAGGAAAAACAATTGCAGGGAGCTAAGTTCAGAAACCAACCTTACGGGCTCCTAGAACAAGCTTTATTTACATACTTTTGAAACTAGGGTATTTCATTAAATGTTTGCAGAGAAACCTTATATGGAGATGAACAGAACTATGTTCAATCATAATTGAAATCTGCCAATAGTTTTAGTCACTTTCCTTCTTTTTTCAATTTTTCTGTTTCGTATTTGAGAAATTATAAGAATATGAATTTTTTATTTGAAATATGAGGAAAATTATTTTCATATGTGAAGCCAATGTTGTCTAGTATTTTGTTAGAATTTATTTATAGTTGATTGTTTTGCTGAATTTGCTTTAAATTGGTTAGTGGTTGTTTTCGGTTGATTTTTTGCTTAATTTGTTTTAGTGGTTAGTGGTTGTTAATCGGTTGATTTCTAGTTGTTTTATGGTTATTTTTTGCTTAATTTGTTTTAATTGGTTAGTGGTTGTTTTTCAGTTGATTTTTGGTTGTTTTCTTGTTGATTTTTTGCTTAATTTGCTTTAGTTAGTTAGTAATTTTTTTCGATTGTTTCTGATTGAATTTTTAGTTAGTGATTGTTTCTCAGTTGATTTCTGCTTATTTTCTGGTTGATTTTTCCCTTAATTTACTTTAGTTAGTTAGTGGTTATTTTTCAATTGACTTCTGGTTGATTTTTTGCTTAATTTGTTTTAGTTGGTTAGTGGTTATTTTCTGGTTGATTTTTTGCTTAATTTGCTTTAGATGGTTAGTGGTTGTAGTTTTTTTAGTTGATTTTTGTTTTTTAGTTGATTTTTTGCTTAATTTGTATTCTGTGTTTTTTTTTTTAGTAATTGTGGATTATTTGTTATGTCTTGTGCTGAGCATTTTGTTACTAAGAAAAAAAAATTAAAGTTTCTAGTTTTGACATGGAATATCATCGCTCTAAGATGGTATGTTTGCTATACAAACATGTGAGAAAAAAAAGATAGGAATTTTCAAAGTAATGATGAAGCTCCTCCCAAGCCAAAGCACAAAATTTTGAAAAATTAAGGATTGGTTGATAGTAAATGTAACTGATTTGGAAACCCTGTTAAGATCTACTATAGTTAGGTTTAATGTTGACTATTGTATATGCTGGAATACTAGAATTTTATGTATATTGATTAATATAGTCTTATGGTTGAATTTTCTTAACTTTTATTGCAGACTTGACGTTTGAATCTTTCTATTTTCAATCATGTTCAGTACAGTTGTTAATTTTTTGGTGTTTATACATTTACATATATACATAGGCTGAATACATGTGTACCCCTGAACTTATATCAAACATGCATTTTACCTTTTGAACTTTGCGGACGCTTACAAAACTCCTTAAACTTGTGAAAATGTGTTATGTAATCCCTCAAACTTTGGAAACACAATTGTTTTGCACCAGCAATAATGGCATGACATGACACATTAGAAATGAATGTACACATTAACATGCCCACATCAGCATAATTCATTTCTGAAATGACAAAAAGCAACAATAGTCATGCAATTTCCTTTCCAATCCTAAAATATGAAAACCAAAATAGATTTGTAGCTCTTTTTGTTTCTTGCACGTAGGCAGAGGATGTGCACCATTTGAACTTACTGATGTGGATGTTTATTTCCTATGTGTTCTGTCATGTTATCATTGTTGGTGCAAAATGATCGCGTTTTCAAAGTTTGAGGGGTTACATGACTCATTTTCAAAAGTTTAAGGGGTTTTGTAAGCGACCGCAAAGTTCAGGGGGTAAAATACACGTTTGATGCAAGTTAGGGGGTATGCATGTATTCGGCCTATATATATATATATAGTCGGGCTCGTGACCGACGTACGAGGCAGACTGTCTGTGGAAGCCCGATCCATCCTTTACAAGCCTCTGTGATCAGACATATTATCCGACTTATCCAAATATTTATTTAAAACATTTATAAATGAAATAAAACCATATATATATATAAATACTAGTATATATATACAAATACATTATATCAAAAATATCAGTGAATATGAAATCGTCAGAGTAAATCCTAAAATACAAAAGTGAAGTTCAATATCCCAACAGTAATTCGATGTGAAGTTCTATGACATAGTAAAGTAGAGTCCCGAACGAGGGCACTCACAATAGCCAAAAGCGCCTTACTAGGTCTGAGGTACGGATCAGATGTTGTGCGTCCAGAAGATGTCACCTGCGAACAAATGTATAACATGGACAACATAAGAAATATGGGTAATATTCCTTAGTGAGGAAACATCATGTCAAACCGCCTCGTACGTGCCTCACAAAGGCTGGTTTGAAAACCACCTTTCAAAATATCGCACACGTACATATATACCATATAGTATATACACTATATACATATTATATTTTTCGAAATTCGTTTTACCAAAACGTTCGCGTCCAGAACATTCACATGCATTCAGACAATATATACATATACTTGTGCATTCATAATACGAGACCATGAAATATTTCCATATTCATATAGCAGTGTAGACTTCGTCACCTGACTGCTTAATAAATGCGTATATCTGGCCTAGATACACGGTTACCCCAATCCCTGGTGACTATAACTATAAACATACAATGGTATACTAAAGACTACATACTTCGTAGTAGGGTGATAACATACAATGGTATACCAAAAGCTACTTCAACCTCGTAGCATAGGTGTCTCCATGTCAAAGTGTTATATACATAGTATTCCACATACAATCATGCATCATCTTTTCCTTTATTCCATCATTTACAAAATACTCTTGTATATATATACCTATATATACTTTAGATTTTTCATATCAAAACGTTAGTTAATAATAATCACATACCCAGATTATTAATTAACCCAATACTTATTAGTCAATTTATGTCATAGCCAGACATATCAAAAATAACATACTTAATTTTTGAAGACACAACTTATGT
>CAODLS011330822.1:0-12997 GCA_948243855.1 Flueggea neowawraea | reverse complement strand
GAGATTTTAGGGACTAAAGTGTAATTTTACGAAAGTCCGCACTAATTCGTAATTTTACACTAATTTTGATTTTTGGGTCGTGAGTGATAGATCTTCTATCGAAATAGAATTTCTGACACCGATGGCGTCCGAGTCTGCATTTGCACTTCATATGTGTTCTGCATTGCCACATTCACCGTATTAATTTATTTGTAAAATATTTTGTTTCAGCTCAGTTCGGTTTCTGAGGCAACCAGCCATCTACCAGCGGTCAGTGAGTTTGGAAGCTCGACATCCAGGTGAGTGGATGACAGCTTCAGACACATAGACTGTTTCTCTTTAACGTATATTTGTTTTTGATGTGTATCACACATATTCTGAAATTGGACTAATCTAAGGATTTGTTAAATTAAATAATTTGGATTATGTGAGTAAAGATTCACTTCTTTGTTTTTGAGAAAATTACATATATATTTTTATATATATGTTTTCCACTGATTTTGATGCTGAGTGCATGCTTTGTTTCGGACGTTATGGTTTTTGAATAGAGACTTAAACTCTGTTTTTCGTTAAACTGATATATACATAAGTATATATCATCTCTTTGTATTTTGATTCTGATTTGTACACTTTGTTTTAAGACCCCTATTTTGGGAGTTTGACATGTTTTTCTGTAAATGGTATTTGTATGGATTTTTGAATATCTTTTCGAAAGAAAGATATGTTTCTGAAATATATATATATATATATATATATATTTGGATTACAGAATTGATTTGGAGTATGGTATATATACGCTATATCGTATATATCTGATTTGTTTTGATATGCTCGGTCACATGACCGTTATGTTTTAGATTTAAATATATTATGTATATGTTTTGGAGACGGGACACCTATGCTACGGGGTACGTAGCTTTTGGTATACCAATGCATGTTATGGCCTAGCTATCGGGGCAGACGACAACCATGTTGGCCTGATTAGACACATGGTTAGATATGGATTAGTGGCAGAGTCCACAATCATTATACGATGGTGGAGTGACTCGGATCTCACCACACTTTGTTTATGGTCCCTATCCATGATATATGTTTTTGACTTCGATATTTATGAAATACGTTTTGATTTTTAACTGTGGTGGGACAAACCTCAACTAGTGACGATGGTGGGGCAAACCTCATGAGTTGAGATGAAGTCCTTGAGTTTAAGCAAATCCCACATCTGCAAGTTGAGTATAGGCAAATCCCACACCGATAAGATATGATTTTGAAATAATATTATTAGTATTATGATGCCTATTAAGACAAAGTTTTAATTATGATGTTTTGAGAAAAAAACTATAAAGGTTTTGACAGAAACATAGAGGAATGACTAGTTGTTAGGGCTTGTTCGCCTTAGAATATAAAAATAGATTGTATAGGAAAAACAAAAAGGATTGTCGTATTTTAAGAATATTATATATTTGAATTAATGAATATATCATTAGCAAATATATTTCATTATTTTAAGTGATAAAAATTAACTAAAAGTGAATTTGTAATGAAGGGAATTTTTTGCTTGGACTTGGTGCATGGTTTCACTCATGTATCAAACCAATTAACAATTGACATGGGGATTTATATGATATTTTATGCTGGCGCAAAATATTTGGCGTTAGCGCTAAATTTTTTGTTTATCTCACATGTCAATTGTTAATTAATTTAGTATATGAGCGAGATCATAGACCAAATCTACGCAAGAATTTTGTGTAATAAATATTTCAGTCCCTTACGTCCAATATGTTATCACTTTGGAGACAAGAAAGGCAACCAAAAGAAAAAGATTATAACAAGTGAGAGGAAACAGGGTGGTAGAATTATTGGGGGGATGTATATTATACAGAATCGTGGGGGATGAAATGAGAAAGGTACAGTAGCCACAAATGGAATATAAAAAAGCACAAATTTAGGTGCAAGTAATTGGCACCATCATGGAGCTGGATTCCATTGACATTTTCATGTATCCTTCTTAAAACAAACAAACTTTAGAACCATATGAAGTGACTTGCATTGCATTAGAATTCCATTCAACTTCAAATTTTTGGGACCACTATTGTTTGTTGTAACTCTTCTTCCAATTTTTTGCTACAGTTGTTAGCTTGATTTAAAAGTTTCTACAAGGTTTGGTTGGTATGCGTGGACCCTCACGCTTTTTTTTTCATGGTTATCTTATTAGATCGCTAATTCTTTTGTCTTAATTACGAGGTATTTAGGTTTACGTACGAAATTGATATTCATTAAAGTCATCTTCATGTTCACATAAATCTATCAATTCATTATATTCCCTTAGTGATGTTGAATGATCAAAATCACAATTCCACGGATTAAAACGAAAACTCCTCATTAGCTAAGACAAATTTACACTATTCTCATTAGGGGGTAAAAAAGAGGAAATGTATTATCTTATACCTATAGTCATTAATTAATCGATTAATTATTTGTCTTATAAGGTGACCCCATTTTAGAAGCCAACTTGATAAAAAATCCAAAACCAGTATAAGGGGAAAGAATTGAATAAAGCTAATTACCATTCCAAAGTTTATATTCTTTCAATTAAATAAGCCATTTTTTTAATTATTTCTTAAAAAATTTCAGACTTTGTCACGATCATATCCTACTTTATACTTGCAATTAACTTATAACTCAACATATTATTTTTGAACAAACAATACTTATAAAAAAATAAAAATTAAAATATAAAAAATATTTATTAGAGAGAAAAACTTGTTAATTCTCTAATTTTTAAAGTAACTGTCTACCCTTTAACAAAAATAAAACGATAAACTGGTCAAGTTTAAGATATGGTTTTCTGTTATTAAGATATGGTTTTCTGTTGTATTAACTAATACAAAATAGCAAATAAAACAGAAAGTGAAGGAATAATTGGCAAGAACTTGCAAGAAAACGAATGAAAGAGAAAGAGTTGATAATACCCAAAAAAATAGCTAACGAAAGAAGGAGAAACAGCGAAGGAAAGAAAGGAACGTAACAAGAGGAAGTGGAAAAGGAGTTGCCATAAACATTAAATGAAACAGATAGCCTTTATTGAATGAAGGGTTGCTCTTAAACATTGAAGTCTTTAAATTCTTTCACGGGCAGGACAGGGTGGTGGCTGTAAGGACCACTCAACGTAGATAGGTCGGGGACAGTCTGTGTAAGAAAGACCATTTTCATCGAACAACTCAGACTCAGTGATCAGAAAGTGTGGGCTGGACTAGGTTGCCTGGACTATCACTGCCTTCTCATGGAGTATGCATTTATGATGGATTATGGTTTTTGAGTACGGTTGTGGTATGATGGATTGTGGTTGGTTGCTTCACTTACTTTGGTGTTAGATTTCCAGCATATATCAACAGAGTATATTGTATATTCTCAAAAATGTATTAGTATATCTATTTTTTAACCGTATAGTCTGCATTTATTATCTACTATTCAATTTATCAAAATTAAACACCGAATAATTCTTAAATTATTCTTTTTAAAAAAGAAAGAATTAAGATAAAGCTTTATTGTCTTCAAAATGTCACAGAATTTGGGGTCAAAACTCCAACAGTAGTATTTATTTTTAGTACTCCCTCTAACCCAAAAAGATTCACTTTATTTTGTACACACAAATTAAAAAAGTAATAAATAAAATGTTATTTTTACTATTATATCCTTATTAATGTAATAAATATGGCTAATGAAATAGCCAAATGTAAATATTAATGAGGGGAAAAAAATCAAACGCACTTAGACAATGTACAATCTTGTCGGCACATCTAAAAGAAGAATAGTAAACATTCTTTTTAGGATGGAGAGAATAAATTGTAGAAGTAAATTGCGAAATACATTATAGAAAGACAAAATAAAGGGATTCACTCGTATTTTTAGAAACTAAAGATGCAACGCATATTTACTAAACAAATACAGCCACATTGTTTTCAAGTGCATATGCTGTTGTACATTGCATGAAATTGAAACTAATTTTTGGTGGGATTGACATCGATAATTCCAAAATCTTTAACCATCACAAGCTAACAACAGCAGCTGTAATAGAGTTGCATAATTATTCCTTCCTTAACAAAATTAAGTTCGAGTCTTGAGTAATTAAATCAACTTCATATTGACATTGCAGGGAGGTTGACAAATAGGCATCATACTTCCCAGGTTGGTGGAAGAAAGCGAAAATTCCAAACATTTTCCCCCCAGAAAAACAATGTTTTATTGGAACATTCCCTTTAGATCTTAACGCTCATTTCCTTTTGATTCATCAAATTATAAAAACAAAGAAAACCAACGATTCAATGTTATGTTCATAGACATATGGAAAATTTAGTAAAGTCCCCAAAAAAATGTAAAAAGAAAACATTTTCCACCTCAAATTAATCCATAGAAGAAGGCAGGCAACGCAGTGGCGGGACAGATTTTTCATGGAAGAAGGTTATTCATATCTAGTTACAGAATGAAATGCTTACCAGTTACCATGCACTAAGCCAGCTATCTACATTATGGTCATCTTGCAGTTCTATCAAAGAATAGGATTTGAATCTCAGACAGAATACTCGTTAATGCTCTAATTCAAAAGTGCTTGCCTACTCTTTTCAAAAAGAAAAAAAAAATTCAGTGTTGTCTGTTTTGACAACGACAAATTCATTTGACAATACAGTGAATGACAAGTCTCACCCAAAATCCTGCCGCTCAACGAAAAGCACATCATTGCTTGACCAGTGCGATGAGGTCTTACCCAGTTGTGAGGGTCCGATTTGAGGTCTCATAGATGGCGAGAGCCTACATGCTTCCACATCTCCCCTTGTTTTCTTCTAGTTCTAGTCCTGAGGGTTGATTTTGTGATAGGTACCACTTCACTTTAATCTCATTCACAAAGATGACAATTTTGGACCATCGTCTTGAAGCAAGGCATCTGCACATTTAGAAATGCTATCAATATTCATGTCAAACAAAGAAGGTCCACTATTGCCTATAAAAATGGTTTTGATGAGTCTTTGATTGATTTTCTATTATTAGGTGAAACTGACACCATATTTCTTCAGCAACTTACCAAACATCTGACAAGAGTCCCAATGCACAGGGGAAAACCATGACGGAATAAAAAGAGTTATCGAGAAGTCATTAAGTTTAAACCTTAGGCAAATGGGATGCTATAATCTCTTAAAATAGATCGATTTAATGGATTTCATAAGACATTCTACCCTACCAAAACAGGCATAATGCCAAGTACTTGGGACAGTATATTAAATTATGCAATGTTAATATGTAATGTGAGGTCTACAATATATGCCAATAGATTTTGCACATTGAAAGAAGTTGCAAATTCTATAGAAAATGAGCGAGCAAAGATCTCGCAAAATCAAGAAACATAGTATTGCATGCAGGAGATGCCATAGCTTCACATCAGTTTGTTTCAGCCGCTATTTCATTGATATCTAAGTCCACTAAGTTCTCCTTTCCAAAGAGTTTGAATGCCACAGTTGCCTGGAAGAATAAAGTTTCATCAACATTTATCTCCATTCCCATATTAGATGAATGGAACAAAAGGGCACATCATCTTTAAAAGCAGAAACATCATTATAGGACTGATTGAAGACCTCCAATATAAATCAGTTCACTAGTACCTTTCCTATCTTGTGATTTAGTTTCTTCAGGGTGCCCTCAAATTCTGCAAGAGTACCAGAGACAATGCGAACTGTGGAACCAGCAGTAGGGAGCTTACTACCCTTTTTTTTAGCTGATGTGGATGCAAGAGGTTCAGATGTTTTGTTTGATCCCCCTTTTGCCTTGGAAGCATTAAATGATTTTGCTAGATCATTTCCACCACCTTGTTGCTCTTCCTCGGAGGTTTGGTCAAATTTTTCTTGCTCCTCTTTAGCCTGTCGAAAAACTTCTTCCATGTCATCATGCGATACTGACCTAGGCTTGTTGATTTGCCTCTTTCTGTGCAAAAGAATCAATGCTTCCTAGTTAAACTAATTAAAGAGCACAAATAAACTCTACATACAGAGACAGTTGAATGTATTGTAAGCATTTATTGCATTGATCAGATATTCCTCTGTCCTATGTAATTATTCAAAGTCAAAAACAAAGGATCAAAATTTGTCCCACTGCCACTTTTAATGACATTGCAATCTTTTAAACTATCCAAGGACTTGAATTGAAGCTAGACAAGTTTTGGTATAAGTAACATATCCATATGTGATCTCACTCCTAGCTTAAACAGTTCCCATAGGAAATAATAGTAGTATTACTACACATATGGGTTGCATTTATAAAAAATAACAATTAGCTTTCCACAAGTTACAAAGAAGACAAGAACGCGTAGGACTTACATATTCCCAACCTTGGAACCGATAAAGCCTCCAACTCCATCGATCTCTCGTATGAAGTCATGTATCTCTTTGTTCAATACACACCACAAGAAAACACAACCAGGAAATACAGGTTTAGGTTTAACTGACAAGGTACCATTCTTCAATTTTCTCTTTACCTGGACAGCTGGAGCATATATCTAAAAACAAGCACCAACCAGTGAGAAAATTGAATCAATTCTCACATCCAAAGTTCGCATTCACACATTTCTTATAAACCATGCATACGCTACAAACCTCCCTGCCCCTGGAATAGTATTTACTTTTACAAAAGCAGGCAGAACATTATTTCTATTTTATTAACTGTCGAGTTACCAATTACTGTACCTTTCAGCACAATGATAAAGAGGATAAAATTGAGATACAGAAATTTGGAAAACAGTAGAGACAATGAATGATGATAACTAATATCTAAACCAAATTGGAAAATAACCTAATTACAACCTCAGCGCACCAAGTTAAAAAAACGAGAACAAATTCACAAAGCAAATCAATTATGTTTCCTCAGTGATATATGTATGTATGTCAATTCAGTACCAAATATTTTGTATGACAAGGAACAAACCTTTCTTTTCAGTATCTAGTCAGCAGAAAACAAAGGCCAATCCTTATTCTAATTCAATTTTAGTTTAATTATTATAGCTGTAAAAGTTCACCTCTCTCACGGCATCATCCAAGAAAGCCATCAGCAAAGGACTTCAAGCACGTGATCAAATACTTGAGCATCATTTACAAAGTTCAAACACCGCGACTAACCAAGACGCAAACTTGACTGCAACTATATGCAACAATCTATGAAGTCCAACATAAAACTCTCTTTTTCTTTAATTCCGGATCAAGCAAGAAACCAGAACATAAAGCAGTAAACTTTACCTTAAAATCCATGTCAGGGTAGTTCCTAGCCAGCAAACGAGCAACAAGGTCAGCAGTTTCCTGACCTCTGACACGAGAGACCCGGATGATCCACCACTGAGGACGCAGATGGGCAAGATTATCAAGATTCAATTCTTCAGCCCAATGAACCTTCTTTTTCTTTGGAGGCTTTATGAGCCTCTCCTCCACTTCTTCCCTCCAATTGTACCCTGATTTGCTTTCTCTCCTCTTATTCCTCAGCTGCCTTCTCTCTCTAGCTGTCAGCTGCTGCTGCGATTGCTGGGTAGTAGTGGAGGAGTCGAAAGAAGCTGTGATGGGTGGAGAAAGTTGGTGGGTTCTTTGGAATGAGAAAGAAAGGAAGGGAATTGAGGGTGAAAGCAAATAGTTGTGGCAACAGTGGCAAGGACTCCAGGCAAGAAGTCCTTGCTTCATGGTGGTTATCGTTGGGTTTGTGCAGTGGTGACGGAGATAACCGAACGTTGAAGTGTTCTTCTGTTCATTATTGGACAAGTTTGTGAGGCCAATCCGTTCTGTTCTAAATGGGCTTGTTTATGTTCAATCTTGTTGGTCCGGTCTATCGACGGGTCCAATTGCTCCGTTCCGGAATTTCCTCAAATTAATTATTTTTTGCCTGAATTAGCAAATTTGAACCAAAATTACATTTTTAAGGCTCGTTTGTTGCAGACAATATATAATATATTTTAATATTTTATGAAAAGACATATTATTTATTTATTATTAATTATTATAAAATATTATATATTATATGTTATATATTGTGGTATTAAACGAGTCTTAATTTTTTTAAGATTTGTTTGAAACCTTATAGTATATAACATATGTTATATTTATTGTATAATTAATTTTATAAAAAACTTGTTATTATTCTACTTTTTTATTATTCACTCACATTCAATCATTACCAAACAATCCAAACTTACAAAATATGTTATATACTACTAGTTACCAAACAAGCCCCTAATAAGTTAGGTTAATTTTTTTGAGCCACATATTTAATTTAAATAGATAATATTTCATTATCAATTTGTAAGTATGCATTAAATTATTATCGACTTGAGTCTTTGTTTAAGTACTTGCATTTTTATAGTTTTAATTATAGGAGTGAAGATGTTTTTCGACATGATTGTTTAAGGAGTGTGATGAATAAATTAATTCCGATGTAACAGTGCCTTATAGCCTCTTCTTCAAATAAAAGAATTATTAAAACAAATATTTTTAACGATAAGTGGATGATTTAAATCTGTGTCTTTTATCAAAAAAGTACACTTCAAATCAGTATACCAATTCGTACTTAATTTACAACTAGTTGATATAATAAGAAACTAGTTTAAGGAGATAATATAAATATTTGACGTATTATGTAATTGAAAATAAAAAACGAAGAGTTAATAATGAAAATGCAATTAAAAAAGGTATTAAAATAATCATGATTAATGCGTAAGCCTTTGGTTTACCGCGCAGTTTACTTCCAACTACACAAACTTTCCCGCGAAGTGAAGCGTAAAAAAATCCAACCCAAACAATTAACCGCTAAAACCTCTCCAACCTCCCACTCTTCAAAATTTTCAAACTCCTCCCGCCATTTTCCCTCCGCATCAAAACCCCCCAAACCAGAACCTCCCAACCATTTCACACACCACCACCACAACCAACCATACTATCAGACGAAAATGGGGAAGCAAACCAAACCCAAGAAACCCAATTCACTCGGCAAAGGAAAGGTCACACCTATTCAAGTAGCTTTCATCGTAGACCGATACCTCTGCGACAACAATTTCTCCACAACCCGGTCTATTTTCCGGACCGAAGCCTCTTCTCTCATTGCCAAATCACCTGTTCAAGAAGTAATTACTGATAAAGATCCGAACTCTATCCCCAACTTTGCATGTTTATCGTTTTTTTGTAACTGGGTTTTGTTGCATTTTCAGGCTCCGAAAAGTTTGTTGAGTTTGGGAGAATTGTTGAATGAGTACATACTGCTGAAGGAGCAGAAAGTGATGGTGGATCAGGAACGGACCCGGTTGGAACAGGAGAAGTTGAAGGTTCAGAGTCTGTTGCAGGGTATGCAAGAGGTTATGAACGCCTATAATGCTAGTGCGAATGTTGGTTCTGCTCCACCTATGATCCAGGCTGCTTCAGGCCCAAAGCCCGTTCCTTTGCTTCTTAAACCCGATCCTTGCGCTGCTCCCGGATCTGGGTCCTCTGCAGGTGATGCTCCTAAAGTCCTGATCTAGTGTGATTTCAACTTGTGAGATCTGATTTCTCGGTGTTGGATAATTGGATTCCGAATCTTGCGCTTAAAGCATGTTTTTGACAACACAGTTTACAGTTAGGTTGTGTGGGATTTAAATTGGATTTAATATATGAGATCTAGTGAATTTAGTAGGTGTGTTTCGCTGGTATGAGATTAAATCTTGTAAATTTGCTGTGCTTTCAATTTCCATACACTCGGTAGAAGTTTCCATGTTAATGTTCTTTTGGTGCTTGTTCTGTCATCAAATTACATCTAGCAATCGGTAGAAGCTTCCTAGTCTCCTTGCCTAGCTTTTGAGCTTTCAATACCCAAGTTGAACTTGAGAACTTCGGTTAATTGTGCTTGTTTAGTTTGTCAATTGTAAAATAGATCTAACAAAATCATGCGATGATGAAGAATGGATGTACTACTGAGGTTGGGATTGCTTATTAATGTTTTTGATTTGTGCTTGTTTAGGTTGTCCTATGTATAGATCTCCGAACGCAATGCCAACCTCAGTGGTACCTAATGCCATTATGCAACATGGTAGTTTGTCTTCTAATCGCCCATTAACAAGAAAGAGAACAGGTTTAAATGTTGCTGCACAACCTCCAAATGCTAAAAAGTCGCGCAGCAAGTCACCATCTGTGAAATTGCCAAGTACTGATAATACTTCCTCGAATTTTGTCTATTTACATAATGTTTTTGGCTCTTTCTCACCTTCTTGCCATTGAAGTTGACTGTTTTTTCACTCATCTTGTGTTCAGGTGCGGATATGCAATCTAAAAAAGCAACCACTATTCAACAAACTGCTTTGCCATCTTCTGTAAATGTATCATCTCCTGATAGTCAAACATTTGGTGGTCCTTTGGTTCAAGCACCTAGTGTTGTGAAAAATTTGTTCAATCAGCCTTCAGGTTCCCCTCCTCCTGTTTCATCTGGCCCAAATACACCACAACAAGCAGTCAATTCTCCAAATGACAAGTCTGTTACACCAATGGTTAATTCCTCCAATGCTCATTGTAGTGACAGCAACACTCACAATGTGAACGTCACTCCTTCAAATTGCACCATAATTACCACAGAGAGAATAATGGTGAGCCCTTGTAAACGCATGGCATACTATAGCATGGAGAGAAACCATTGCATTTCTTCTTCCTCACCAGTCAAGTCAGCCTTGAAAAGGCCAAACAAGCGGGATTGTGTAAAGGGAAGGCTAGATTTTGATGGTTCTGATGCGACAGCAAGCTTGGATAAACCAAAGGAGGAGCCAATCTCAACCTCTGAATCTGATGAGGGAGACATTTTTGACATAGACTTGCCCAATTTGGATGTATTTGGAGCTAACTTTTCTTTCTCAGAACTGTTGGTTGATCTAGATCTTGGTGACGAAGGAACTGAAAATCCTTGCCAGCAGATATTGGGTGCTTCTGCAGACAATCTTTCGGGGTATTTGTTAGTTTTCAGTGACATGCCAAAAACTCATTTTTCAGTGACTATTTACTTTGCTTAATATTTTATGCAACTTCCGCACAGGTCATCACATGAATCAAGGGATTGTAATATGGGGACTGATCAAGTCCTATCAGAGTTTTCCTCAACTGCAACAGAGGTCATTTCAGGAACAGATATGCATGTGCAAGGTGATTCAGGATTCTTATGAAGTATTAACCCAATCTAATTGATCAAAGCCCAACACATTTATGTTGTTCATAAACTTATTTGAAATTGTTGTTTCAGGCCCTGATGCTCTAACCACTGTGACGTCTGTAACAAAGTGCATAAAAATTGTGAGCCCTGGTAAGTTTACGTTTACCACATCACTCTTTTCTGATAGAATTATAATTTTTTTATATTGAAACGAATGGAAACTTATGCATAATAATTGATGATTTTTAATTCTTATCTTGAACTGCAGTCAAAAGTCATACTTCATTTGATCAAGATAACTGATTGATGACAAACTGAGTGGTTCAAAGAATCAGATGACTCTAAGCTGACCTTGTTCCAGTACAGCACTTACTGCAGAAGATTATTAACCAACTTCAATAGGATGAAGAACATTTTGTAAAACTTATATGGGTTTTTATCAATCATTTTGCTGATAACCCAGAACAATTTGACCATCATTTTTTCTTTAGCTGATCTATTAAGGTCTTAATCTTCCTATATGATAAATTCAGTTATATGTTGGAAGATATTGGACTTCATTTACACATGTTAACATATATTAGCCGTTATTGTCTATTCATTATAATCGATCTTAAAATCTTGATGAAGATTTCTTGTCAACCTGACAAGGAGGAAATTTTTGGATAGATGACTATTCAACTATATGAAACATTCAAGCTTGTTAAAACTTAAAAGCCAGTAAGAATGAATGGAACAGGACGTAAAGATGCATGATTATCGAGCTTAAGCCAGGTACTGCTTAAGTTTCTTCACTTCGTATGCGCTCCCAATGAAGATTGGCGTACGCTGGTGTATCTGCAAGTAAGAGAAACTGTAAATTAGAACCGACAAGTTTGCTTATTTGAGGCAAAGCTTCATTTTGCTCTTTGTGGTTCGTGAAATACACAAAGGCTGATCCTGTTTCTTGCATAAAATGATCAAAGCTAAAAGTTTTGAGCTTAAATGGTTACCTCCTCAGGTTGGATGTCAACTATCTGCCGGTGACCATCAATGGCATTACCGCCGGCTTGTTCAACAATATAGCTCATTGGCGCACACTCATAAAGCAGCCTTAAATTCCCGTTCTTGCTATTCTTGTTCTTGGGTTCCCATAAATCCCGCCATATAGTAGCATTCTATGGATTTCTCCAACAAGGCAGCCTATGTAACGACCGGAATATGGCTTCCCATTGAGGCCTGGCTGCCTGATGTGGCTAAGGTAATTCTGCAGCTTCTCATCCCAAAGATCATAATTTCCTTCATTGAAGGAATATATTTTACCAGTTTTCGGTATCTTAATGTCCTCATGAGTCAACACAAATTCTCCATATGATGGATCCAAGGTGAATCCATAAACTCCTTTCTCTATAGAGACTGTAAAGACCACCGAGCTAGAGTACAGGCAATAGCCTGCAGCCAAGTTGAGCCAACAAGTTGCATCCTGGCTTGCAAACATTGATAATGCACCTCTGTTCTGATTCATCAAGCTGAGATTTTCAGCAGCAAATGGAGTGAACAAAGCGGTAATTGGAAGCAAAAAAAAGTTTGAACATCAGGCCTAATCAAATGAGAAAGAAACTGAGAATGGTTACCGCGGAGTCATCATCAATGTCAACAAGACATTGTTTGTCTGATGCATAGATCCCAAAAATGGATCCATTAGTCAATGCTATGCCAATGTTGGAAGATCCATCAATAGGATCAAACACAACAACGTAGTTCCCGGAGTAAGTTTCTTCCACAGCAACAGGTATGTCTTCCTCCTCTGACGCTATAATACGTGTCCTCCCACTTGACCTTAAGCTGTTGCAGAACA
>CAODLS011330746.1:0-16242 GCA_948243855.1 Flueggea neowawraea | reverse complement strand
GTGGAAAATATACAGGTCCTTCATTGAATCCTGCAAATGCATATGGATGGGCTTATGTGAATAATTGGCATAATACTTGGGAGTTGTTTTATGTTTATTGGATCTGTCCCTTTATTGGTGGCATTTTTGCTGCTCTGGTTTTTAGATTCCTTTGCAAGGCACCAGCAGTTAAGGAGAAGAAGGCTTGAAGTGGGTACAGAATTCTTTTAATTGCTTCTAGTTTATGTGATGTTTATTATCTTCCAATAGATGAAATTGAATTCCAATAAATAAGAATTAGTTCACATTGTGTTTGCTCTGCTTATCTGAGGTAATCTGCTGCAAAACCCCATTTTGCGTGGTCACTTGAGAATGGCGGACTTTGAGGTTTCAATTTTGCTTAAGGGTAGATCCAACCTTAAACCAACAATTTCTTCATCTGATTTTTTTATGTTAATGTGATAGATTAAATAATTCCTGGGAATTATGACATTAGCAACGAGGAAAGAAAGTCCAAAAGATGCTAGGAAAGTAAGTCCCGAAAGATGCTTTGCTGCATTAAGTTGGAAAGTTGGATATGAAATGTGGGAAAAAGAAAGGTATGCACTGCACAATTTTGCAAATGTTGAAACTTTCTTGATAATACTTCTAAGTTCTACCCAGAGTTGTTATTACTGAGAGTAAACATTACAAGATTTCTGCACAGCAAAAAGTTCTTGTTTTACCTAAATTAACAACATATTGACTTCATATTTGTTAGAAAAAGCTTTCCAAAAAAGAATTCTTAGAAAAAGAAAAACATCTTATTTGACTTTGAGGAATACAAATTTAGTGTAAAAAGAAAAAAAGAAGAATATGAAATAAACAGAACAGAACAGAGCAAGTTCTGCAGCCATTTTTTGTTCTGGCGATATTAAAATGAGAACAATTTGACATTTACATTCTTATGAAATAGGTGGGGGAATGAATGACAATATTTGTAATAATTTTACTTGAGTAGAAATAGCAAAGAGGAAATTACGCGGCATGGTGTTTTTTGCAATTATAATATCTATTTTCGCTCAACATGTTCTCCACCTGTTACTTGATAGTCATTGTGGTGGTTTCCATGTTTATCCCCAAGTGTTGGTAGATTGTCTGACATGGTGTGGCATTGTCGCAAGAGCTTTACAGTTTGCATTCCTCTGGCATTGAAGTTCTTGAAATTTTTATCATTGTCCCAGATTCTTTCATGTTGTAGAATAATCGTTATTTTTTTCCATTTTTTATGCTCCTTTAATGTAAAACAGTAGAAAATGTTAGATGATACCAATTTGTACACATTTTGTACTCACTTTTACGTAACTTGTGAGCTATGTTGTGTACACGATTTGCACTCATTTTGTCCTCATTTTGTTTTTAGATGGTGTGTGAAAGGCGATTGTGATAAGAATATTGACATTTTGTACATATTGTGTGCTCATGCATGCAAAGAATCATATGCATATTAGTTGCTGGTGTGTACACGTTTTGTACTCGTCTTGTGTTAGTGGCAGAAGTGTTATTGTTAGATCCATTCTGTTGGAGACTTTTGTGCTTCAAAGTACTTGTTTTGTAGAGGTTTTGATCGCTATTTATTAGTGACATCTGGAGTTGTTTTAAACTTTGATCTGCTTGTTTTGGAAGGCTTTCGATTCGCATTTAGATTCTGCTTAGATCTTCGTCTCATGCGACACAATCTTTTTATTTTTGTGATTCTTCAGGAGATTGGGACATATTTTTAGTTTTTGAGTTTGATTGGGAAATTGAATATGTTATTATGGTGCCTTTTGGGGTTTATATGTTGAGATATTTGTGGAATTGCTTAAATTATGCTGCTTTTTTGGGTTCTTAGGTTTTTCTACTAAATTTTGGCTAGACCAGTGAATTGTGGGAATAAAGCTTGTGGGTTGGTGTGTTTTGGAGCTGTAAGGTCTGACTCGAGGGGGTTTATTGATCAGATTGCTGACAATGCTTCAAAGAATTTGCAGGACTTCAGTCCCTTTCCAAGTTGGTGGCTTTTTCTGTTGGAGTTTAAATTGCTTTGCTTTTTTATGAAAATGTGATGTATGCATTCTTCTAATCATTAAGCGGTCGCGATCATCGGTATACACTGGAAACTTCATAGGTTAATTGTTGAATTTGGTTAGAATTGGATTATTGGATTTGATACCATAATATAGAATGAAGATTCCTAAATTGTTGGAAAAGCTCAGGATTTCGATACATCAGTTAAAACCCAATTCTCGCATGAGCTTGAGGTTTAGGTGCTAAAACCTACAAATGTTTATAGTCGTAATGCATTTTCTGATATGACAATGTTAGTATTTTGTTGATAAACTTCATTTGGTTTCTTGTGAATGTGTTTTCATTTGTCTTCTTGTCTGCTTACACGTGTGTGTTGGTGTCAAGAAGATATATTGGACGGTAGGTGCAACAATTACCTGCTTAGTTGGTGATTTGGAAGAGTAGGTATGGACTAAATTCGTTAAGGCTCTTCTTTTAGGAGGTTATTGAGTGGTTGTCCTGAGAAAATTAAGGGCTTTGGGAAGGATAGACCAACTTCGGGAATGAACAAACTGAAGATGATGTAGATGGGATAACAACAATGAAATTACAACAAAAGGAAACTCTATACTACCGAGTACTTTGATAAAACGAAGGTAAAGCCAACAATAGGAAAATGAGTATTGACGATATCTGTGTATCCTTGTCCTGTAGTGACTTCCTCTTTTATGCTCCACTATACTTGTCAAAATAGCTATGACTCAATCGTGTCCTTCTCATGTTCCTATTGGGATAACTCTTCAAATCCCACATCAATTAGGAGAAGAATTTATAAAGATGTGAATTCCACATCACTTAGATATGAAATTGTGACAGGGTTTACTCCCTACAAAAAGTCTTGAGACTTAGTTGTTTAATATCATAAATCTTAAGCCAGTTAACTAGAGAAGATGTAATATGGGTTTTGAGTTTGTGAGAGTGAGAGAGTTTTAACAATTTTGTCCATCCAAAAATTATAATATTTATTTTAGTGGAGATCGTGGATGTAAGTCTATTGAGGGTACCGAACCACATTAAAAATTTCTTGTGTTCTCTTATGTTTTTCTCTATTATTTATTTTCTTGTGTGGGTTATTTGTGTGTTTGAGTTACAACAAGTGGTATCAGAGAGGAAGGTTCATTCTAGACAAGAGAATATAGGAAGAGTAGAAGCAGAGTTGCAGAGAAGATGTCGACTATGACATTGAAGTACGAGGTTCAATTGTTTGATGGAAAGAGTAATTTCATGTTGTGGCAGAGTACGATTCAAGACTACTTAGTGTAGTAAGGTCTTGGCATTGCATTAGAGGATGAAAAGTCTAGCGGTATGAAAGATGAAGATTGGAGTACCATCCAAAGAATATGTCAACACTATCAGGTTAGTATTTGGTCTCCAAATTAAAATTATTGTGTTGAAGTAGACATCTCGTAAAACTTTGTGAAATAAGTTGGAGATCACCTATTTATCAAAGTCGTTGACCAACTCATTGTGTCTGAAGATTGATCTGTATACCCTAAGAACAGATGTAGAAGGTAATATTCTTGACCACATTAACAATTTTAATCAGTTAGTTTGTCAACTATTGGATTTGGGGGAAAAAATTGAGTACGAAGAGCAATCATTACTTCTGTTAGCATTATTCCATAAATCTTTTAAGTTGTCGGTGCAAACAATGTTAGAAGAAAAAACTACTTTGCAATTGAATGATGTGATGATAGTCTTGAAGGAGAATGAAAGCATGAAGTGGCAATTCCTTGTTGGACAAGCAGTGAGGGCATCATAGTGGAACAAGGATTAGGTTTCCTAGTAGGACTAGGATTAGGGTTTAGTAGAGTCTATAAATAGGCGTCTAATACACCCTAATTCATATATGTTGTTTAAAAGCCACAAAAATCCAAGAATAAAATTAGCAAGGTCTAGGAGAGTGTACTTCGAACGATGCTAGCACACCAACCTGATTAGCAGTTCGTGCGTGTGGATAACAGTAGAGAGAGTTCGCGTTCTACAACGTCTGTGACTCAAATCCAACATCATCCTCACACATTCTCCTCTTCAAATCAGTGAGATAACACATTTTCCTTAATCGATTTTATAGTATTGCATGGATCCTGGTGGAATTCGTGGACAAAATTTTTATTTTCATTGTATGTATGTATGTGTGGGATTCCAACAGAAAGGATCGGGAAATATTATAATTTGTTGGATCAACCCAAAACCAAAAACTCCCTCTACTCTGCTTTTATGCAGCTGAATAATGATATGCAAGGAAAAAAAAAACTACTGATATGTTAATGTAAAAACAACTGGCAGTATGTCGAAAAAAAGAAGTAAAGGACTAATGAGAGTGTTGCCATGACTTTCTTCTTTCCTTGAAACAAAACTTGGGTCTGTATTGATTTAAATTGGAATAATATCTCCTTTTTTGGGCATGAAATTGGCATAATTTCAAATTCGACAAGCTATTGATATGTTAATGTAATAGAATAAATTAGAAGTAACTTGTCTGAGTCATCCTAATTACATTAAAATATCGGAAGTAACTTGTCTAGTTGGGAACACAAACACAACACCCTTTTGAAGCAGCACTTTGGTGATGAGTTTGTTCGCAGTGTTCAACGTCACAAATCCAACCATTAATGAGTTCTTTTTGGGACTGTTGAAATTTAGCTGGCTCCATTCAAAAGTGAGTTTATTAATTAAAATTTTGAATGGAGAAAAAACGAATATGGAGTTTTTGTTACTCTCTTTAGCATATAGGTTATTACAGATGCTAAATTTAATTTTGGAATACAGAAACATAAGATTAATGTTACTGAGATTGAAGAATAAGAGACAAATTATACTAAGGTTTGTACTGTTTAATTTTAATGATAAGGGCACCATGTAATCAGTTTTCTCACACCTTTGCACTCAAATTAGTTCGTTTCTTGCAAAGCATTATGGATTTAACATGAAAACAAAAGTTTTTTTACTTTGAATTAAAAAAAAAAAGAGATTATTTCAGTAAATGAAACATGAAACTGAGCTTTTATATAATAAAACACTAGAATACACGAGAAAGACAACAAAGAATATATCACAGAGTAGATTACATGTGTTCTTCTAAGGAAAATAAGCCAATTGTTCACTCATATGTCATTTCCATGCAAGGAATATGTTTGATCTTGTAATTCTCATCTCCATTCAACCTCCTTATAAGATCTCCATGTGCAGGTCGTATATTCATTTCTTGAAGAGTGGAAATATTTTGTAAACCTTCAGGGAGAAACATCAAATTTCGACAATCATCAAATCGAAGTAACTTTAAACATGGAAAACCTCCGACATCAATTTCAGTCCATTCTATTAGAAACTTTGATTTAATTACCAAAGTTTCTAGTTGTGGGAAACCCTTTGCGGTGCAGAAGTCTTTACCAATCAGCTTTGCCTTGTAAGCATATGACAAAAAAAGATGCTTCAATTTGGGAAGATATTGAAGGATAGTAGATGGAATCTGAGTTAAATTTGAATCAATTAAATCTAAAGAGATAAGATTCTTCAAATCAATAATCCAAATAGGTAATTCTATAAGGGTGCCGTCTAATCGAAGCTCTTGGAGGAGGGGTGGAGGGGAAAATGGTTCCAGGTCAGGAAGAACATTAACAAATTTGTCTTCACAAAAGAACTGTTCTGCTTGCATGGACAAGGATGTGAGGTTCTTCATACTCATGATGGTTTTAAGTAGCTCATCAATATTTTCAAAAGCAACGAAATGAACACCAAGACTTCGCAGCTGGGTTAAAGAACTTAATTCACCAATATTGTCATATCTAGCATCCACCCTTGGCAAGTGCCTCAAAGTTTTAATATGCAATACTTTTTCAGGGACTGCATATAAACGATTAGTTTCCAAAGTCTGCAAGTGTGGAAGATTACCCAGGGTTGGTAGAATACCTCTTGATCCAACGAGACTGTTAAACATGAACTCCAAACTTAAAAACCTGAGATTAACATGCTCTCCCACCTCATTAAATAAGATACGAAATGTGATTCTTTTTAAAGCTAATACTAACAGAGACCTTAGCCCAAGTATTGTATCTATAGCATCCTGAGAAAGCTTTTCATGGAAAGGAGAAAGCCGAAAAAATAGAGATTGAATTGGGAGGTTTTTCAAGTGATGAGAAATTTCAGCGTCATCATGATGTGCATAAATGAGCACACGAATGGGTGAATCAACATTCCTTGCATCAAAGTCCTCCTTGTTCCCATCAACAACACACAGTCTGCAATATGGCTCTGGAACCTTTAATAAAGTTGTGTTGTGATAATAAAACCCAACGCCAAAACTTTGAATAAGCATTCCAAGACTAACTAATTCATCAATAACGAAAGAAGCAATATCCTCCAAAGAAGAAGCATCTGTTTGCCCTGCTTTATCTTCTATTAAACCTTCTGCCACCATCAGTCTTACTACTCTCTCTTTCCTCATCCTCTTTTCATAACCATAGAGAAGAGTACAATAATCTAAGCAGGATTTGAGAGAATGAGGAAGCTTTTCATACTTTGTTTTATAAGAAGAAGAAGAAGAAGAAGTCTCACCTTTGTCTCCTGACATGGATGCCGCGTTTCCGTCATCCACACAACTTATACTAGTTGCAGTGTCATCGACTTCACACACTCTTTCTTCAGATGAGACTTCCCAGTAAAAACTGATCCACCATTTCGGAGAGTACTTGAAGTAAGGCATGGTTGATGAAAGGATCAGTTGGATCTACCAAAAAACAGGAACTCTCTCAAATCTGCTTTTCTTGCAGCTGAGTAATTGATTGACCTGACCAAAAAGTTGTGGGGACTGGCTATGGTTAAAGTGAAGGACTAAGTAGTACGTAGTAAACGCGTCGCTGCCATGACTTTCTTTGTCTCTTTGCAGCAAAACAGGGCCCTGTAGAAATGAAGGAAACCAATTCTTCATATTAGTTCTCGTATGGGATTGGCTCAGTATTTTGTGGGCTCGTATTAGTTCTCTCTGGCCTATGAGCATCTCAGCTTTATCTAAATATCGATCTCTCTGTTGTAATTTTCTTTTGCTTTTTTTGAGTGGAGCTAGCTCTTTGTTATTTCAAATTAAATTAGGAGGAAATTAAATTGAGTTCATTTTGAATACAAATTTTCCTTCATTTCGTAAATTTAATAGTTTTAGTCGAGTAATTTCTGAATTTCATATTATTTTTTAGATTTTATGGATTTCGTTAACTAAACTATGAAATTCATTAGGTATTGATAAATACTTGAAATCTCTGTTACTTATCAACCTAAGTTAAGGTCTGTTTGGTATTACTGTTTGCAAAAATTACAACAGTTTTTGTCAGTCAACCATAGTTTTGAGATTTTGTAAACTTTAACAACAATTTTTGACAACAAAGTTTTTAGTGAAAAAACAGCTTTTTAACAAAACAGGCATTAGACGTTTTACCAAAATGCAGAAAATTGCTTTCAAACGTAACACTTTATATTATACTAGTACTACACTCAGACGTTGTCTAAGATATTATGAATATGTTTTTATTTCTTTATAAATATTTAAGATTATCATAAAACATTGTCCCAAATAAAAAAAAACGTAAAAATTATGTGAATATAAAAATTATATAACTATAAAAAAATATCATATTAAATTTTGAAAGGCTTCTTTCTACATAACATTTTGGGTACAATTTAAATAATTTTTTTCTTTGTCACATGTTAAAATCTACAACCTAGATCTATTTTTTGACTCTTGAAACAATAATATACATCTTTATACAAGAGTGAAAACATGTCGAAAGATATATAATCTAACATGCGATAGAGATTGACCTTGAATTTTTCATGCACATATTAACATTTTCTTCTGCACATCTTCGCACCACATATTTATATGTTTATGCTTGTAAAGAAAACTCTGTTAAGAGAAAGGGAATGAGCTTCAAAATTCATACAATGCTTAAAAAGTATCATCTGATCAATTAGTCATTGACAAGTTTAGACAATTAAATAACCAACACGTAAAGTACAACAAACCGACCATCATCGATAATTCCCAATCAAATCAATAATTTTTTGTCCATAAAACACAGAGTGATTAATGTATTTTCGCAGATATAGTGTGAAGATCCTATTTTTCAATCTCGACAACCTCTCTTCTAAACCTCTCAACTCGTTGTAGTGCCTTCTCTAACCCTTAAGCATTTTCATTTTCTTCTTTGTTCAACAGTTTCTCCACTTGCATGTCCACTAGGTTGGACAATTAATGCAACTTTCAAGTTTAGTTTGTCGCAATGGATCCTTCAAGTTTAGTTTGTCGTGTATATCTCCGTTTTGTGAAATACAACTTATCAGAAGCTCTATATGCTTTTCTATAAAAATTGCATCTCTTTGTGTAAGCTCTATATAATGAATGTATTTCCTTCTATTATTATTATGGTACGTCCTTTTTTTTTTTTTAACTGGAATGGTACATCCTTTTTTGTAAGCATTATATTTATAACATCTCATATTTAGTTGTTTCTGCATATCAAACAAAACCCCTAATAAAAAGAGTCACCAACTCATGTAATTATATCGTATAATCCCTGAATATAGGGAACAAACCTTAGTTCACAATGACACAAAAAAAAAAAAAACAGACCAAAAAAACTCAGATTTGCGGTAGCTTATGCGAAAATAATCAATTCTCGAAAAGATGATACGAAATCTTGGTGTTCCACTTGTAATCGATCAGTCCTACTGAGTGTTCAATTTGAAGAGACTATCCTATCAAGAAGAGCTTGTTAACAATAGAATATAAGAAAAATTGTATAAAAATCAAAACTGAAAGAAGTTTCACACTATACAAATCAACAGTCAAATGAACAAAATGTGCAGTCCTACTTGATGGAGTTGCCCATCACTTTTCTTCCACAAAATCAGCTTCCTAAGGTGGTTCTCTTTCTCAAGTAGGTAGCTTTCACCTATTCCACTAAAATCTCATATAAATTCATTGAACAAACGTGGATAGAGAATCTTCATCATAAGTACAAACAATAAATGAATAAGAGGGGGAGAAAGAAAAGAAAAAAAACTCTAATGCACACTGTAAGAAATCTTATCTAACGAAAGATTGCAACTCCCCTTCAAAGACCATCATTTCTTAAAAACCAAATCAAATATAGATCTGAAAATAAAAAAAATATATATTCAGAGAAGAGATAAAAAGGGGGAAAAAAGAAAACATACATGGGAACAAAGAAGTGAAGATTATGTATAAAAAAAACCTCGGTAGAACCCTAATTTTTTTTTATGAATAATAATACATAAAATTCTAGATAAAAAATATGACGAAGATAAAAAATTAATTACAGAAACTGAATCACATTAAATCAGATTAAATCAACTTACAAAAGTGGAAGAATTAGGCAAATCAATCATGTAAAACAACTAAGCACCAAGTTCAAGCTTCAATGTAATAAAAGAACAATACATAAATAAATTCTGTTCTTTTACTTACCTGATCAAAATCAACTTTCGGAAATTGGGGTTGAGGAAAAACATCTTCAAAATATTATGTCACCATACACACAAATTGCAGTATTTTTCAGCAAAAAATCTCATACTTGAGTCAGTGTAGATGTCTGATTTCCATTTGATCCACTTCGCACTGGAGTACACAGGGCTGGTTCTCTTGCTGTTGAAGGCTGAGACAGGGAACTACGCTGTAATTACAATATAAAAATTCACAATCAATCTTTAGTATCTATCTTCAGCAATATAAAGAAGTATTACATCATTTAACAAAGAGCATTTGATTATCACTACCTGCAATTTAGAATTCAGCAAGTGGGAACGTATGCAATCAATAAAGTGAAAAGTGACCTCGTCAAATTTAGTAACAGGCCTGCAATATATAGTCAATTCAAAATGTCATAAGATGCTGCAAAAAACTTGCAGATATATGCAACACAGCAAGATAGAAAAATTCCTACGGTGTTTTAAGCCCAACTAAGCCAGACTAAGTTAAATTGGTATTTACATCTTAACAGGTCAATAAGAAACCAATCGGTTTTACATGTAGTGCTTTAAAGGGCTAGATGGAAACTACCACATCGAAGCAAAAAAAATAAGCCTCTAGCAAGATAAATGGCTAAGATTAGAAAAAATGCAAACTCACTGGATCTCTTCGATTTCATTTTTGTTAAACTAAAATATTAGATTGTAGTGTTTATCCAAATCTAAACCAAACCACAAAAATATACAGGAAGAAAATAGAACTTATCCTGTGATGATAGGCTCCACAAACAATGAGCAATTCTTTGTCAGTATAAGAACCACCCCAGATAGGTCAAATCTTCCGTTCTAACATATAAATGCCAACTAACCAAAAAATTGCAGCACCTCTTAAAAATAAACTATAGAGGATAGATCTACACAACCATCCTAGCAATTTATCAATATATTCAATATGATGAACAAAGAATAGAATCAGTAAAAAAAACTTACTTTTGAAAAGAAAGAGCCACAAAGTTCAGGAGCTCGGTACCATCTAGTTGTGCTACATAGTCCTTCATAAAACAAAATCAATTTAATTAGAATGTAGTGTTTTTTTATGCTTGCTTTCTGTATATTTCAATTTAGATAAAACATATGAAAATCTAAAGAAAAACATGAGGAGAAAATGAAAAGAAAAGCTCGTAAAGGAACAACACAGTCCAAAAATAGCCAATGGGGCATCATTGAAAGATACTCGAGCAAGACCAAAATCGCATATCTTCAACTTGCAGTCGGCATTTGCAAGAATATTCTTTGGCTTTATAAATCTCGGTGAAACACATTTGCTGCAAGAAAATCACTAAAATCAGTTCCCTTCCGCCTTCAACAGTGCCAACAATTTCACGCAAAACAGAAAAGAATCAGAGCGACTACCTGTAATGATATTATAACTCTACTTTATGAAAAAAAAATCTAAAGCTCACAGAAGCAAATACTTCTGTGGAAAATGCTAAAAATTCAGAAAAAAACCGAGAATCATGAACTTTTTCAAGAAAACATTCTTTTGACGCACTTTCTCGAGAAACCAATGAAAACCCAGAACCCAAATCAAACCAAAAATTGCCGAAAGAACGGAAAAGGGACATGACATGCATACCAATGCCAGGGTCAGTGTCAATGATGATCTTCTTTAATAGTGTTGCCATGGCTTTGATGCCGTGATGATGGCGGATATCCGTACTGATTCCAGTTGCCAGAAGCTGAACCATAAGATGAATAACTTCTCCCACTCGATCCTTTTGAGCTCTTACCTCCCATCACCTACAAACCTCTACAATTAACCTTCAACACTCAAAAAGACTCACTTTTTCAATCACAATCAACGATTTCCTATCTTCACCTGCAAAGATATTCAGTATAAGGCATGAACTCGTCAAAATCTTTATAAAACATTCATATATGACAGAATTCACAGATACCCATCTGATATATACCTGAAAGATTCAAACTTTTGACTTTAGCATGTTAAAATTGGGAAATGAAAATGACTGGAATTTTGCAATTCTTCTGAAAATTATGATGAATGCAAGTAAATCGAAGGTTCTGTGGAAAAAAAAAGCGGCATAAACATGGCCACGAAAATTACAAAAGGCAGCGGAACTGACCAATTCAAAGAACTACCAACCATTGAATTTGAAATCAATATAACTTCTGCAGAAAAATTATAGTTTACCTGTAAATTCAATGTCTAATCTGATTGGATGCTGATTAAGGCGTGTTGTTGATCGATTTTGCCGAAGGACCAGCCCGGCGTGTTAGGATTTTGATCACTGCTTCAGGAGAAGCTCTTTTGTTAATAATGGAGACTTCTCCCTTCATTTTTCGTTTGTCAAGGTAGGTGGATGGTAAAGCAAGGTAAAGACAGAAGAAAGTGAAAGCGGCGTGGGAAGAAGATGGGAAGCAAAGCAGAGCAAAAAGCAGAGGAAGATGGGAAGGTGAATAGGAGGAAAACGATGTCGTATGAAAGGAAAAGAAATAATAATAGATGTCTTGAAAATGTGACGCAAGATATCATAATGTTAAGCCAAATGTCAAGATTCAACCCTCATATTGCTAATATGTTAATACTAATTTTAGTGTCGAAGGTTGTCTCAAAATATTATGACTTTATTTTTATTTTTTATAAATATTTAAAATTATAATAAAAAAATTTAAAATTAAAAAATTATAAAAGCAAAAAAATTAATATCGAAATTCTTATAATTTTTTTTCATATTTGTTAATTTTCTTAACAAAAAAAGTAAATATTGACTAAAATATTAAATATCTTAATGAGAATTGTCGTAATTAAAATGACAAGTGTTAAAATAATAACTTGTCAAATGTCAAATTATTATGAAGTGTATTCAACTTTTATATATTATATAGATATGTTATTTTATTTGAAATTTTATTACATAAATAATTTATAAGAGTAATTCTTATTTATTCTTTAAAACAGTGTTGCTTCTAATTGTAAATTTATATATATTTTTTTATCAAACAATCATTTGATTTTAACTACAGTGGTTTCAAAAACAACATTTTATTTCACAGCAATAACAATATTGAACAACAATTCCAAACAAAAGCCTAGAGCCTTAGTTTATCTACAATCGGTTCAAATTGGCATAAAATCAAATTAATTAGATAAGTTATTGATTATGTTAATGTGATAGGATAAATTAGATTAAGTTAATAATATGGTGATATTTACCTTAGAAAAATTTGTCTAAGGGCCTGTTTGGATTACAGAATTGAAATTGAAATTGAATCACAATTTTGATGTTTGGATAGCATACAAAATTGAAATTAAATCATAATTAGAATATGATTAAAAGTAGAATTGATTATTTAAATAATTATTTAATAGAGATTAAATATTTAATTATTTAATTAAAAAATTATATTCAATTATTTAATATAAATTAATTATTATTATTAAATAATTTAATATTTTTTTAGAGGTAGAGAGGGAGGGCGAGAGGGAGAGAGAGAGAGAGAGGAGGGAGGGAGAGGAAAAAAGAGAAAGAGGGGAAGAGAGGGAGATATGGAGAGAGAGGGGGGAGAAAGAGGGGGAGATAGAGAGTAAGAGTGTGAGAGAGAGAGGGAGAGAGAAAAAATTGAATCATAATTAGAATATTATTAAAATTAGAATTGTTTATTTAAATAATTATTTAATATATCAATTCAAATAATTATTAATATAAATTATTTTATTTAAATATTTATTTTAAATTTAATTATTAAATAATTATTTATTTATTATGAATTTAATAAGAGAGAGGAGGAGAGAGAGATGAAAAATTGTGAATTCTTAGGTCTTATCATAAGAATTGAAATATGCCTTATTACAATTCCAAGAAATTTGATATGGAATTAGAATTACAAATTCTTTTTCTTAGCCAAATAATAGAATTGGAATTGAATTGGTCCAATTCCTCAATTCTTGAATTCCAAGGCCAATTCTGAGGCATCCAAACGGTGCCTAAGAGTCTTTTCCTTAAAATGGTATGCTAGAAAGAACAAAAAATCCTAGAAACTTCTTAGAAGTATTGTCTTTTTGTTCTCATATTGAAGGGGTTGTTTTAAGGCTAATAGGGTGATAAGCATTGTTGTTTGCCATTTGTTGACCATTTTTTAAGTTTTTTTTAGACCACTCTTGTAACACTCTTATATCTTATGATGTATAGCATAATAATTTAAACCAATAAAAAATAAACATGATCATGCGTATAGTTGTTTGACCAGAACCGTATGAAATTGACGCGGAGGTCCAGTATGAATTTGACCCGGAGGTCCAGTATAAATTATGAATACAAGAGCCAGATGGTCACAACCCCTTTATTAAGTCCAATATATATGCAACAACATCTAATCATATATCCAATATACATGTAATGCATTCTAATCTGTATACACAACTAATAGTCTCAACATATCCATATAACAAATCATAAGCAATTCACAACTTATAGCATGTGACACATATAAGCAAGTAATCATATATTTATCCATATATTCACATCCAAAGAATCATTTTAGCAAGCACGCATATGTATACAATCATATAACACACTTTTGAATTTAGTCTCAAGTTTATACTCACCTGCTTAGAATAGATAATCCGAGTTATGAACCCGATCATGCGTGCTCTCTACTGCTCTAGGTCTTTGTTGATTAGAAATAAAGGATGCAAGAACTCCTTATCAAATCTTGTTTTTGGCAATTTATAGTGTTTTTACTCAATTTTTCCCATCAAATCAGCCTTTGCTCTCTTCTTCCCTCTCTATCTATGTTATTCTAAGTGTAGGAGCGAAAATTAAACTATTTTGATGCTTTAATTCAGGTTTATAATGATGAAACTTAACCATGAGGTGTCTTGCAATGATAAGATGATGGAGAGGTAAAATTAGAAGATTTTGTTCTTCTTTTCAATTTGGTCCTTATTCTATGACTTTGTCACTTTATGGTATTGAAATCTCTAACTAATAAATTCAAATATTGGTCCATTTCTAAAAACAAAAACTACAGAATCACTAAATGACACTTTTGCCCCGTTTTGAGTCTACTTTACTTTTAGTATTTATCCTTCCCACCGATCACACATTTAGTGTTTCTATAAATTTTCTTTGGAATTTTAATCTTATTTCAACAAATAAAAATAAATGACATCTTATTAGACTCTTTTTCTTGTCATCTAAATATTTTATACAATGTCTAATCATGCTAATGCAATGCATATCAATAGATGTATTCATATGAATATGGTTTATGTCATGTATACTTATGAAATGCATTGTGAGTCGAGGTTGTAACAACTCTAATCATAACATACATAAATGTACGGATGTAGAAAAACATTTTTGGATACTTTTATATCTCTTTTTTATTCTTAAATACTTCTAAGTCATTTGTTCTATAAGTATTTGATAATTGTTAAATTCAGATTGGTAATTAGATAAGTATCAAATAGAGAGTTCTAATATTTTACAACTCTAAATCTATTTGTTTGTTTTTATGATTGAGTTCATTTACACTAATTTATGATTCTTTTTCAACAAGTTCATTTGGCTTTGAGTTCATTTAATTTCGTATCAACAAGTTCTTAAACCAATACAATTTTAACAAAATTCCATCTTTTGGTTAATCAAATGTATGACAAAATTTAAATTGGAGACAATTGTTTTAAATTTACTATTGTATGTTTATCTAAAGTTTTGTTATCAAACAAATAAAAAAGGTTGTGATAAACACTTTAATTATTTGAATTATTTTTTAAAATTATAAGACATTTGATGTTGATATTGTGTAAATCGAAATTATTTTCAATTTTTGTGAAAATATATGTTCATACATCTCAAAATATATTGCCATATGCACATCCTAACTAGTGAAAAACCTTTTTAATCCAACATATTTTAATTAAGTGTTATTTGAGAATGTCGAAGTTAGAAGTGCAACGACTATAATAGAAGCATAAATAAATAAATAATTAGAACAAACTTAGTTTAAGCAAGGAATTCAATTAATTTTTGCTAAATTATCACAAGGAAGCAATAGAATATTTTTCTAGCAAAATATTTTTTTTTGTCAGAATGTCTTATTGTTCAGTTTAGTTACGGATAAAGTTGGTAATGAATAAATTTAATTATTTCGATAGAGGTAAAAAAAGATATTGACAATCGATGTGTATTTAAGAGAAAAGTTTAGTTAATAAAAAAAGAATGAATTAGTTAATTAAACTAAAATGAATTACATTATTTTAATTTTTTATTTACTTTATAAACATAAAATATTTTACACACATATACATACATACATACATATTTTATTTTTTAAAATATAATTTAATCTTATATAGAACATCATTTTTTATTTTTTTTATAAAAACAAAAATTCACGTGCTACACTAAAAGCTAGCAATCACAAATATTGGTATAACTGTGGTGTATATTTAATGGATATATTATATATTAACAGTGTTATATAATATATAACTCTAAAAATATTTTTTATATTTCTCTATCGCATTATGCTTATGTAGTCTTTTAAATATACTTCTACTACTAACTAAAACAAAGACCACCGCTGATCCATAAGTTAATTATTAATGACTAAATATAATCATTAATCTCCCATAGACATACGGAAAAAATCCTGACAAATCATATATAT
>CAODLS011330669.1:0-13675 GCA_948243855.1 Flueggea neowawraea | reverse complement strand
GCACCATATAACATGGGTGATGTGAACTCGGCCACTATCATAACAATTCACGTGTTGGATCAGAACACGTGGCTACCGGCATTCCTGGTAGCTGGGATTTCATAGTACATGTATCATTGGTATACCAAAGGCTGCTTCGACCCCGTAGCATAGGTGTCCCGTATCATAAAAACAAAATCATAATATTTCATAGCATAAATCGTAGACATGCATTTCATCATTTGAAATCATAAGAAAGATATATAATATATATATATATATCCATTTCATAAAACATAAGGTTGATTATAAAAAGCACAATCATTTTATTCATTTAACTAATCTTTAGATTAATCCATTTTCATAATCATGTTCAACACATCATAAAACATAATAGGAGTTTCAAGACACAGCCTATGCGTCTGAAGCTGCTATCCACTCACCTGAAAATCCAAGTGCAATCGTTAATCAAGCCCCACTTGTCGGTGGCTGGCCTCGCTGACAGAAACATGAAGCTGAACATGGACATACATAACATATATCAAAATGTGGTACTGTGGCCATACCATATGCATGATATGCAAATGTAGATGCAGACTCTCATAGACGCTGAAAGCGTATTTCGAATGTGAATCCATCGCCCTTGATCATAAATCCATAATCTTCGTAAAACTAAAGTTTTGTCCCAGACCACTGTAAAATTGTGTCTTAGTCCCCAAGACTTGGCAAATCTCCATATAGTCCTCAAAGTATCCTTAAACTACCAAGAGGTCCTCTATAAGTTAGAATTTCCAAATTCATCCCTGACCTCTCAGAAATTACTCTTGAATCCTTAACTTATAAAATTATAAGTTAGTCCCCATAATTTTAGAAATTATAAATCTATACCTCAACTTTTCCAAAATTAAAATTCTAGAGCTCAAGTTTCTAAAATTACAAATTTGACTTCAACTTTCCAGAAATTACAAAAATATCTGACATAAAGTTTCATTCTCAAAATTATTGAATTTTCAATTCAATCAATACCTGATGTTTCAATCTGTCCACATTGCCCCTAAACACCTTCATAAACATTAATCAATCATCAATTCCATCAAACAAACTCCAATTCGCTCAAAAAATCATCAAAACCGAACCTAACCCTAGCCAACACAATAAATCATCAAATCTGTAGATTCAAGGCTCCAAACATGTTCCTTTAACCTCAATGAACTCTAATCTAACAACCCTTAGCATCTATTAACTCAGAATCATTCAAAAATCCGAACCCTAGACCCGTTTGGGCCTAAACAAGTTTTATGGATTAATGCATGAAAGAGATGTTAAAACCAAGAAAGAGATGTAATCTTACCTCTTAAAATGGTTATGAATGATGGACGAACCATGCTCTGAAGTTCCAGACGAGTTGAAAGAGTTTTGAGTGACTGGGAAGAGTAGAAAATGAGAAAGTCGGGTTTGTTGAACGCTTTAAAGGCATCTAAAACACACCTCATGTACATTAATATATGTCTCACGTACGTTAGGATACCCTTACGTACGTGTCTGGACATCTCACGTACGTTATCGGGGCTCAAAATCAATTCTGGACGCACCAGACCTGACCTCACATACGTCACCCCAAAATATCACGTACTTGAATCATCCTGAAATCCCAGATCATGTAGGTGACACCTCTTTCTCACGTACGTGATTTCTGCCTGCCTTACGTACATTAGTCTTAGCCTTACGTACGTAAGATGCTTTGTTTCTTCCTTCTTGACTTCTCTTGCTACCGAACTCCTCCTAAATCATTTCCAACACTTAACAACATCCAACCTAACATGATTTCATCATGAACATCATACACCATCCACTGGTATTCCCAAAAGTCCTCCATGCCAAATTCAAAAACTATAGGGATCATAATTGGAAAGTACATGATATTACACCCTAGTAGTTATGACCAATTTGTCATGAACTACAATATGCACAACATGGATAAATCCATCACCAAAATATTTGGTATGTTGAAGAATACCAAGAAGAGCATTCCTAAGACAAAAGACGTACTTATGGTACAAAAGGGGAAATGCAAGCATCAAGACAATGTTAAGCCAAAGTTTTTTGGTAAGGGCAAGGGAAAATCCAAGCCAAATTCTTTTAAGCCTAAACCAAAGGTGACCAAGGGGAAAGAAGGAGTTTGCGTTCATTGCAATGAATCTGGTCATTGGAAAAGGAATTGCAAACTTTACTTGGAAGAGCTAAAGAAGGGAAGTGCGACTTCTACTTCAGGTATTTTTGTTTTAGAAATCAATATTTCTATTAATTTGTCATGGATATTAGATACTGGATGTGGAGCTCATATTTGCATTGATTTGCAGGGATTGATAAATAGTAGATCATTGATGAAAGGCGAAGTGGACCTACAAGTGGGCAATGGAGCAAGAGTTGTTGCACTAGCTGTAGGGACTTATTATTTAACTTTGCCTAGTGCACTTGTTTTACAATTATCAAATTGTTATTATATTCCTCTATGATTAAGAACATCATTTCTATTTATTAAGAATAATAATATTTCCATCTATCATGGAGACATGTTTTATGATATTGCTACCTTATCTTTTGGTCTCTATGTTTTAAACTTGTAGCAAAACAAGCCAATCTATAACATTAATAAAATGTCAAAATCAAATGATTTAAACCAAGCTTACTTTTGGCATTGTCGTTTGGGGCATGCAAGTGAGAAACACATCTCAAAACTCCATAAATATGGATTACTTGATTCATTTGATATATACAAATATTGTTTGTTAGGCAAAATGACTAAGAGTCCTTTTACACACAAAGGTGAAAGGGCTAACGACCTATTAGGCCTAATACATACTAATGTATGCGAACCTTTTCGTACAAGTGCTAGATAAGGTTATTTGTACTTCATCACTTTTACTGAAGATTTCAGTAGATATGGATTTGTCTATCTTATTAGACACAAATCGAAATCCTTTAAAAATTTCAAAGAATTCAAAAGTGAAGTACAAAACCAACTTGGCAAGAATATCAAAGCACTTCTATTCTATCGTGATGGAGAATATTTAAGCCAAGAGTTTGATAATCATCTTAAGGAGTGTGAGATTGTCTCACAACTTACTCCTCTCGGAACACCTCAATGGAATGACGTGTCCAAAAGGAGAAATCGAACTCTATTGGATATGGTTTGATCAATGATGAGTCAAACGAATCTTTCGGTATCGTTTTGGGATTTTACCTTAGAAACTGCTACTTTCATACTTAACCGAATTCCATCCAAAGCGGCTAAAAAGACACCATATGAGATATGGAATGGAAAAAGACCCATAATATCTTTTCTAGAGATTTGCATATGCGAAGCTTTAGTGAAACCTCAAGTTTCTAAAAAGTTAGCACCAAGATCCAAAAAGTGTATATTTGTGGAGTATCCAAAGGAAACAAGAGGATGCTACTTTTATAATCATTCCGAGAATAAAGTGTTTGTTGCTCGAAATGGTGTCTTTTTGGAAAGACAATTTATTTCCAACAGAAATAGCGGGAGTAAAGTACTTTTAGAAGAAATAAAAGAACCACAAATAGCCGCTAAAGATAGAATAGAGATTCAAAATGACTCATAAGATGTTGTGGAATTCGAATCTATAACACAAGGCCAAAAAGGTCTGGTAGGACACCTCACGAGCCTGAGAGATATGAATTTCTCATAATTGATGATAAAGGAATTGTTCTTGTAAATCACAATGAGACTACAACCTACTAAGAGACATTTGTAGATCTAAATTCTATTACATGGAATGAAGCCATCAAATCATAAATGCAATCTATGTATGATAACCAAGTTTGGAACTTGGTGGATCCACTTGATGGAGCCAAGGCCATTAATTGCAAATGGATTTATAAGTTAAAAGCCGATGAGATCTTCAAAGCAAGACTTTTTGCAAAAGGTTTTAGACAAACTCATGGTATTGACTATGATGAAACTTTTTCACCAGTCATGATGCTTAAGTCCATTAGGATTCTTCTTACCATCGTAACATATTATGACTATGAGATATAACAAATTGATGTCAAAACTGCTTTCTTAAATGAAAATCTCCTCGAGGATGTGTACATGACACAACCTGAGGGTTTTGTGGATCCTAAGAATCCTAAGAGGGTATGCAAGCTTCAAAGATCTATTTATGGATAGAAGCAAGCATCCCAAAGTTGGAATCTTCATTTTGATGAAGTGGTCAAAGAGTTTGGATTCATCAAGAATGAAGATGAGCCTTGTGTATACAAGAAGGTTAGTGGGAGTGCGGTAGTGTTCTTAGTACTGTATGTTGACGACATCTTTATCATTGGAAACAACCTTCCAACCTTTCAGAGTCTCAAGAATTGGTTAGGAAAGTGTTTTGCAATGAAAGACTTAGGTGAAGCCTCACGTATCCTAGGGATACAATTCTATAGAGATAGATTTAAGAGGCTAATTGGACTAAGTCAAAATGTGTATATTGATAAAGTGCTAAAAAGGTTTAGCTTGTTAAATTTCAAGAAAAGGAATGATTCCCATGGTTTTTGAAAAACCTCTAAGCAAGGCTGGTTGTCCTACAACAAGGCAAGCCAGGGATTGCATGAATAGGATTCCATATGCTTCCTCTATTGGATCCATCATGTATGCCATGCTTTGTACACGTTCTGATGTCACTTTTGCTTTAAGTATGACTAGTAGATTCCATTCCGATCCAGATAAAATTCACTGGACCGCAGTCAAGAATATTTTCAAGTGCTTGAGAAGAACTAAGGATATTTTCTTGGTCTCTGGAGGACAAGAAGTCAAACTAGTCCTTAATGGTTACACTGATACAAATTTTCAGTCTGACCATGATGATTTTAGATTGCAATCTAGTTATGTATTTTGTTTGAATGGAGGTGCAGTTAGTTGGAGAAATTCCAAGCAAGAGATTGTGGTTGATTCTACTATAGAGTCTGAGTACATAGTTGCGTCGAACGCTGCAAAGGGAGCTGTTTGATTTAAAAAGTTCATTACTGGTTTGGATGTCATCCCAAGCATCACAAACCCAATAGACTTATATTGTGATAACAATGGGGTCATTGCTCAAGTCAATGAACCCAGATCACATTATAGAACTAAACAAATACTTAAGCGATTTCACCTTATTCGAGAGATAGTCGAAAGAGGTGATGTCAAGATATGCAGAATTGACACCAATGACAATGTAGTAGATCCTTGATAAAAGGCTCTCCTAGAACTGAAACATAAAAGACGTATTAGGTCTTTAGGTATTAGGTTCGCTTTTGATTATGACTAGTGCAAGTGGGAGACTGTTAGTTTTAGTGCCCTAGTCCAATCATTTATATGTATTGTCATTCAATTTATCAATTAATAAAGAGACATTTTCATTTCATCTATAAAATATTATACTATGTTTTATAAAGATAAACCCCCGTGAATAGTTTATTCTTCCTTATGTCATCAAATTTGACTTGATAGTAAAACCATAAGATAAAATGAATACTATTCTAAATGTCCCTAATCGATTGTTATAATGAGAATGATAATGAATTAAAATTAGTATGTTGCTAAGTGGATAATCACGTTTTACTGATTATAGATATGAGATATCGCATATAACATAGATTTATGTTAGGGAAGATATATTGGACTGGGTTGCTATAAAAGCACTTCATGGATCTATGTCATAAGTAGCCTTTATACAGTGGTGATGTTTGACTCCTCTGACTAAAACTCACTATTGACTCCTACATGAGGAATTACATGTTTTGACTTAGTCAAACGTTATCTATAACATGGTAACAATAAAGGTTATAATTAGATATGTCATGAATCTTGTAGAGGAGTGATAGTGAGAGTGGAAAATTTGTTTCTCTTATAAAGACTGATATCAATAGGCCACTTGACGAGTAGGATTGATGGAATGTATACATACTCAAATGAATTGACGAAAGGTTCTATCAATGTCATTTGTATATCAATCTACTTGGGATCAAGAAACACATTAAGCAATATAAGGTTGTCATGTGACCATGCCTTATGCTTAATATAAATATCTTGAGACAAAAGGACTAAATATCAAACTGTGAAAAGCTCACTCGGATCATCAATACCATTCGATTTTGGGTTGTCATAATTTATTACTAGATACCACTTATGGACTTTGGGCTCAATTTTTAGGACAAGACCCATTGCCATTTTCGAGTGGACCTATTAGGGCACATACAAAAATGAATTGAATTGGTTTACAAATATTCTCTCTCATGATAATTAAATTACTAAGGTGATTAATTTGATTAATCATTTATAATTTAGTGTTTTATTATTTAAGTCATAAATATAATACAAGATATTATCTATTCATGTAATGAGTTTTAATATAAATTACTTCTTATAATATTTTGGGTATATTATTATGTGTGCATAATTTGGGCCTATATAGATTAATAAAAGAGTGATTTATTTAATAATAATGTATTATATAATTAAAAGCTCAATAACATTAATTAAATCCTTGAAAAAATCGGCACATGCACTCTAAGTTGACTTGGTCAAAGGTTGACTAAGTCTTACTTAATCAACTTGATTAAAAACACAAAATCTAGAAAGGATTTCTTACCCTTTTATGACAATGAAATTAAGATCTAATTTGATTAAGAAATTTAGTACACCTATTTCTTAATTAGGAATTCTTTTTCCTTGTAGGACAAGGAGATTAATTAGGTTAACCCTAGTATGTGCATATTCGGCTAACACACTCCTAATTGAATTAGGAAATCTCTTCTTTGTGGGACAAGGGAAATTCGGCTGCCCTAGTACACATATTAGGGCTTCTCATGTGCTTATAAATAAGAGGCACACTTAGCTATCAAAGTAAGGCAAAGTCAAATTTGTGAGAGCCACTACAAAAGAGAGAAAACCAAATATGTGTAGGAAAGAATAGATATTCATAGTGCTAGTACACCATACCAATTCAAGTGAGTTTGTTTGTATGGATATCATTGGTCACGTTCGCGCAAGGCAACGTGGAAAAAAGTTTTTCGAGTTCTATTACTAAAAGCTACACCAATATCCATTCAACCGAACCCTTTAAAGCAATTCTTAAGGTAAATATTGTTAACCCTAGTCGTGTATGTTGATATGCATGTATCTTTGGTGGAATTCTAGATGTAAATTTTGGTTGTTTCTGCTTCCATGTATGCTTATGAATGTCATAAACTTAATTACGAATTCCAACAATGTTACCTTAGTCTCCCCAAGAAATGGCATTGGTGTTCCACCATAGCCCTGGGAAGATTTGGATGGATCATTAGAACTAGATCCATTTACGGCACGCGCAACTGCATTTGATTGAACATCCCATGCTTGAAGACTTCCAAATTCAGGAACAGGTAAATCTTTGACACGGGCAAGTTGATCTATCAATGGCTTAAGTTGTACCTGCAATCAATTCAGTGGTTTGTGAGTAAAGGACTGAATCATGACATATGTAGCAAATGATTCAAAGAAATCCTTATATATCATCTACAAACAAATTCTCAAATCAATGTGATTTGTTGGAGCGCAACTGAAAATGATTTTAAATCAACTTACAATTTATTATATGCATTATATGAAAATTAAGCATATCCCATCTCCTATAGAGAACTGCCAGAAAATCTTGTAAGATACCATTGATTTGAACTTTTTTTTACATCACATGTTAGATGACAAGCACTCAGATTATAAATGCCAATGACATAGGACCCAAAGATATTATAAAAACCAACCAAAATCCAGTTCAAGCCCAAGCTTAGAGCAAAAAATTCAAAAAATCAAAATTAAACATCATATACGTCAGCACGCACAAAAAAAAAAAAAGAAAGAAAAAAGCGAAGTGAAGGATATCTACCCTGCAGCCAGCAGCTGAAGATCAAAAGCAAAACATAAACAAGAACAAACTAAAAAAGGAGTAAATACAATCTTTAAAAGCAAAATCAATTATCTGAAATACATGCAAAAAAATTCATCAATGAAGAGAAAAAAAATTAAGTAATTCTCTCAAAGTTGCAATCGGCAAAACGCCGGTTCAAAAGTTTATATCTCAATGGAATATAATCAAGAAACTGAGAAACAAAACATAAATCCTTGATGTTTTAATTGATCTTGATTGTTTAAGACATTTAGATCATAGCTAATAAAACAACTCACTAGTACGAAAGTCTGATAAAATTACAGGAAATTAAGGTTTCAATGCTTTTATAAGCAACCTTCTTCGTAAGACCCCAGAAAACTTTAGAATTCAAGCAAAATTGGTAGTAAATAGCCGATAAATAAAAAGACGGAAAGTTGCCAGAAAAAGAAAGGGACGAATTTCTTATGATAACAAAAGGAAAACCTCCATCTTTTGAAGCATGTCCTTCAATTTTTCACGTCGTCGCCTTCTTGTAATTTTCACAATGAAAGTATTCATCTTCAAAAGAGACCAATCGTAGTGAATCCAGAGCATTGTATCTGATGTATGACAACAAAAGAATTTCAAAAACCTAGGATAATATATTCAAACTAATATAAGTTTTCATGCCAGGCAAAAAAGGAAGAAGAAAGAAGTGAAACGATAGGATGAACATAAACCTTCTGCTGCAGGTGGGGCAAATGTACTCTTGAACAGTGTTTTTGTTATCCAATTCATCCTTTAGCTTTTTCCTCATGCGATGCAGCCTGTACCTAACAACATCATAAATCTAGAATACAAAAATAACTTAGGCCTCTTTCAGAACAGCAGAAGCCAAATGCTTAAAAGATTGTTTTGTGTAGTGCAAAGGTCACGACTCCTCACCCAAAACACCCAACAAAAAAGAAAAGAATAAGAGAGAAAATGCGCACGCGCGCACACAGAGAAAGAGAGCTAACCTGCGCATAATCTAGACAACAGTAAGAGTGAGTGTGTAACTTAATCTTTTCATCTCCCTCCTTTGCAGTGTGCTGACCATCAGCAGTGGCAGCTACTGCAGCACTATACATTTTTGCACCCTTGGCTGTCTGCAATCATAAATTCAAAGATGAAACAACAACATATAAAGTAAACAGATATTCCATGTTTTAATGATCCATCTAAATGCAATACCTAAAACCAATATTTCAAATTAACAATTATAACTACAGACATTAAATGGAAGTTCAAACATTTGATGCAATCACCACAACAGAAGATCTTTTAAAGAGTAGTTAAAAAAAAATTTGAAAATTGCATAGCATAAACCCTCAGAATAAGCATAAGCATAAAAAAATCATCGAAGGCTCTCCACTTCTCTCTTTCTGTATCTGTCTCAATCTTCAGTTCACGCACTAAGATGTCAATGCTTGTGAGCAATTTAGGCTAGTTTTTTTTTTAAAAAAGTGAAATCGAATAGACAAAGAGACAGTGTTAATCTCTCATGAACGGAAATGCATCACTACAGGTAAGAAATTGAGATAGAAACAGAAGAAATATCTCAGGAAGTCAAATTACTAAAATCGCAAACATTTAAATATTTTGATTTCAAAAACTCCAGATAGTATTCCTATGAACAACGGTGCCAACTCAAAGACCATCAAAGCAGATAAAATCAATAACGAAAAGGCCGAAACACCGACCTCTTTCCTGTGATCGCGAGTGACTAATTTTTCTTCCTCGAAGAACCGCAGGGTCCTACGAAGTTGCTTCGAATGCAACTTCAAATCCTTGGCCAAATCCTCTTCCCTAACCCATTGCCTTCTGTTATCCCCGCAACAATTCGACACTAATAATTAACTCTTTCCATTTACAAAAGCAAGGTTAAAAAGAATACATTTTCAGCAGCGTAGGAACCTGGTAAGAGCATCAAGAACCACCACAGCAATCCCTCTATTATCGCTACGGCCCGTTTTGGGCTGATTGTCACCTTTCGTCGTCACGTCATCGTAGAAAGCTCTGGCGGCTAGCTTCACCAACCTATATCCATCAATTTTCAAAAATATTTTGTTAATAATGGAGAATTGGCGAATCAGAAACTAAATTGATTAACTAATTTGATTGTGTTGGTGTGTGTGGATTGAATGTTACCTGTTGAAAGGCTCGACGCTCATTGTAGAGTAAATCAAGTCGTCTAGGGTTTTGACAGATCTTTTCTCGTTTTATTTAATTTAGTAGTGAACCGTTAATTAGTGATGCTCCATGGAAGACACGCAGAGAAAAGATTGATATCTGAAATTTTTGATGGGTTTGTGCTAAGGATGAGATTTTATATGCGAAACTTGAAAGACCAACCGAGAGAGAGTGGGACTCTAGCTTGGTCGGTTATTGAATTCGGTATGTTTTTCTTTTTTTTTTCTTTTTCTTTTTTATTTGTTTATATGTATAATAATTGTAAATTTTTCAATTAAAAAAAGAAAAAAAAAGTAGATTTTACTTTTGATACCAAAACAGATAATTTTTTTTAATTTTCTTTTGTTTATCGAACTATGCAAGCTTGTCATATATAGTAATAAGACAAAAAATGTACATGAGAGAGTTCTAATATACATCTCCGAAACATTCTTACACACATTATATACAGATCATTCAACGCTTCAAATACTTCATTGAATAAGAAAATCCACTATGTCTCCACCATTCACATCTATCACATGCATACCATATGTTCTAAGTACAGAGCAGTTTGTTCTGTTGCGATAAATGGTAAAACCGTTGAGCAATTGTGAAAGTTCATTAAACTTGATTTAGTGAAATTGTTTCAAAAAAATGAACCTTACCCCCAATAGCTTGAAGGCGGTAACCACGCTTCTTTATAATTTCACAGGAGAATCAGTACATGTAATAGGCTCAATTCAACTTGCAATGACTCTGGAAAGCGAGCCACATATGGTTATAAGAATGACAACGAACATGATTATAAAGTCGACATCTTTGGCTTACAACATAATCGTAGGCAAACCTTTATTAAATAATATATGGACGGTGGTGTCTTCAGCTTACCTGTTGATGAAATTTCTAATGCCAAAGGAAGTAGAAGAGGTCCATGATAATAAGAAGAAAGCACGAGCATGCTATGTAACATCTTTGAAGGCAACGAATAAGGGAAAGATGAAACCCTATCAATTGATGAAGAAGCATATAAGCTTAAGCCTAAGCCGTTCAAGGAGCTAAGCCCAGTAGGGCTAGAGCAAGGCTGAACCACTATAAATTTCTATGTCTTCTCTTATCCTTCATTTGCATTACATTTATTTTGTTGCATATCCTTCATTTCACGTGCATATTACTTGCATCACGTAATTTGATTGATGAACTCGCTGAAAAATGGCAATGTCAATAACGAAAGACATCAATAAAATTAAATTAAGAAGTGGAATAGTAAAACCTATATCCAGAAAATTATAAAGATATAGGATCCATTGCCACTCAAAATAAGAGTTTGTAAAACATAGATGATGAGTAGAAAACCTTGTACAAAAATTGAGGACTTATCACAAAAGTATGCAAAATAAAATGCTGTTAAGACATATGACAACCAGAAATACTAATTAGGACTTGTCATGCATGCATGAGGTAACCAACAAAAAAGTATGTCAAGCAGAAATCCTTGTGGAAAATGGGACTTGTTGCCAAGTCATAGGGGAAGTAGAAATCCTTGTGAAACTGAGGACTTATCACAGGGTTAACATTCCAACCAAAGCGTGTTGAAAAGGCATGCAACAAGAAGAAAATAATCATGAATGGTATTATTAATGAAGTCTCCAAGAAATCACTTATCTTGAGAAAATACTCAATGAAGTGATTGGAAAGCAATTAGTATAATGCCAAAAGATTTAAAAAACACAAAAACAATAAAGAAAAATGTCTAATAATTAAGTTGTAGGAGCAACATCATCATCTGTCAAGTTATGTAATGCCTCAATTTGCTCATCACCACCATGATCATCTTCAGGCTAAGGCCATCTATGTTCGCTAAAGAAGGTCAATAGACCTATGAGGTTTTGGAGATCATCATGCAAATAAGAGAAGAGATGAGCTTCGGGATCAACGTCATTGGGTGCATATCCTAAATTGTGCCAGTTTGGAGGTTGGACATTTTTAATCTCTTCCATATAAAAGAAATCAGGGAAAAACTCCCTTTTAAGACTCCCTAGCAAGTGGCGAGCCTTATAAAAGCCTATCTTAATGAAGCCAACCCTATATCTTGCCTTGAGGTCATAACACTCATCAGATTGATGATAATTGCACACGACCTTCTTCACCAAAAAGTTCTTCTCTGCTTCATTCACATTTGTAAAGGACTTCATCTTAGCCTTATGATCTTCCTTCATTGCCTCAAGTTCTTGGTCCCTTCTCTCAACCAAACTTTTGTGTTCCTCAAGCAAGGCCTCAAACTTCTTCAATCAAGCAACATATTTGTCTAAGTAGTCATCCCTCTCTTTTTGGTGAAAGTTAGATGGCTCCCTCAATCCGTTACACTTTTTGGGAAGTTGATCACTATCTTGTTGGAGTTTTCCCTTCTCCTCATTCAAAGCATTATAAGATTTTTGAAGTTTTTCCTTCTTTTAGTTGAGCTCCTCCTTCTCCTTAGCAAGGGCATCATAGTCTTGCCTAAGTTTGTTAGAGTTGGAAATAGATCTCTCATAAACAACATATAAAAGATAATTAATAATTCTACTATATAATTACTTTCACAATAATTAAACACTAGGTAAAGAAGAAGAAGAACAATGAGAAAGTGATTTGGTAAACCTAGGTCTACAATTTTCTTAAGAAATTGGGACTAATGTTGGTACTTTACAGCCTAATACTAGGCCCGCAATTTGCTTAAAGTGAATTGGTAAGCCTAGTCAAATCACACCAACTGGTTTACTCTTTTCTTTTTCCTTTTTACTTTCAAAACCCTATAGTACTTAAAGAGAAACTTCCTTATATTCAAACCCCTATACCTTCACCAAATCTCTCTCAGATATGACCATATTTTCAACAATATCAAAAAAATATCGACTTTCATCCTGAGGCAAAATCAATCCATAAATTAATCGTTGGGCAACGCTTCTCATGAGAACCAGATCGGTCTCCAGCAAACCCGAATCAATCACAACAGATCCATGTTGGTCTGACTCAACTCCAGGATTTTTCTTTCACAATGTGAAGAAGTTAGAGTAGAAGCCTTCAAAGGTCTATCTTAATTAGCCTTAGACCTAATCTTAGCATTAACCATCTAAAAAGATGCATCCCAAAAAGCTTGAGAAGAACGTGATAAATTGGAAAGACGGGATGAATTGGACCTCTCCTTCGACAAAAGTGAGGATGGATCTCCATTTCTTACAGGATTCTTTGAGACATTTGGGTCAAGCTAGTGTGTCGTAGGCCTACACCTAAAGACTAAGACAAGTGTACCTGTCGTCTATAGCTAGTGGACCTATAAGTACCAAATGTCGTATCCCACAGAGACTAAGATTACTAGCTACTCACCTTTACTCTATTATCTAACCGACAAATTAAGAGATTCAGAATAAATAAAATAAATGGAAATCAACTCAAAAGCAAACACACACAGTTAAAAGGATAGAACAATCGATGGAAAGGGTGCGTAGATTTTGAATCCCCCTAGATCGAACTAAGTGATAAAATTTCGTTATTCAAATAGTTATTTAGTCAATTGGACCCTAGAAATTTCTATGGTACATTAACCTCTCTCT
>CAODLS011330646.1:0-51117 GCA_948243855.1 Flueggea neowawraea | reverse complement strand
GCCGTTAGTACGGTTTTGGTTTGGTCTAGAGCCTTGCTGTAAAAAATGCGTTAAAAATTGTAGCACATAGGATGAAGTAGGTAAAGCAGGCATGAACTAACCATACTGCATTACAATACGATGGTCTACTGTCAATATGTGAAATTTTGTCGATTCAAACCAGATTATGAAATTTTACCTGTCAGATTACTGAATAACAAATATTTGTTACATTTTTGTTTCCGTTTGCCCACTTTATTTTTTATTTAATTCCTCATGAATTGAATACAAAATGCACTTCACTTTTGATTAATATTTTCGGTAAATTGAGTAGTAGATTGCACATTGCTATAATGCATTATGAAAAAATGCGAAAAGTGAATCGTCTTTTTGGGGCTGAAGTGTTAGACAGAGACCTAAACTTGAAGGATTAATTTCCGTCTCTAATCATGAGGAACATCTGTTTACAATTTAATTTTCAATACCTCAAGAACCAGTCATTTCATCCGTACAGAACATTCCACCTGCCATGGAAAACAGCAAAAAGAAAAAAAAAACATTCATAAATAAATATAAAAATACCTGTCCATCTTCTGAAACTCTTGATCTTAATTAAGATAGATTAGTAGAATTGTTAGTATTATTTTTGTTGACATTGTTTCAAGTATTAGGACCAACTAATCTTTATATCCACCTGCATTCATCACCTTTCTATTTGCTTTACAGAAGCCAACAACTCCTCTACGTGCTCTGAACTTGTTTACAAATTCTCATTCATCTATATAAGATTCACTCGTTCATCCATTTTCATCATCACAAGCTTTTCTTACCTCTCTCATTCACAAAGACTTGTAATCATAACTTGAAAGCACTACTATCCTTCAACCAAAATGATGATGAGTGAGTCCACCAAGATTGACATGCCAGTGTCTAGCACTGTTTCCAAGGCCAAAGGACCTGTCATGGCTGCTCCCAGAGAGGCAAGGGGCATTGCCATATTTGATTTCGTTTTAAGGATATGTGCTATGGTCACTGTTATTGCCGCAGCTGCTACTATGGGAACTAGTGACGAAAGTCTTCCTTTCTTCACTCAGTTCTTCCAGTTCCAAGCTAATTATGATGACCTCCCACATTTCAGTGTGTTTTTTTTTTTCAATCTTTACTTTCAGGAAATCCTTTTTCTGCACAATATCGAGCAACTCCTCGTCGCTAAAATTTGATTTAGTGATACTAAAGTCGTCTTTGCAGATTGCAAGCTCAATTTCCAGTAGAAAATAAATTTAATTTTGAGCATCTATGAATGCAGGTTTTTTCTGATAGCAATGGCTCTAGTCGGTGGCTACCTACTTCTTTTCCTTCCTTTCTCCATTGTATCCATCGTTCGTCCCCAAGCCGCTGGTCCAAGGCTCTTCCTGTTTATAATGGATGTTGTAAGATTGCTTTTCGAAAATCTGTGTACATCTATGCTACAATTTGCAGTAAAGTTTTAATATTGTCATATAAATTTTTGGTTTATTCAGGGGGCACTATGTCTACACTGCAGCTGGTTCTGCTGCTGCAGCCATTGTTTACCTGGCTCACAATGGCAACTCAAACACAAACTGGATAGCCATTTGTCAACAGTACGGTGATTTCTGCCAGAAAGTCAGTGGTGCTGTGGTGGCTTCCTTTGTTTCTGTTTTTCTCTTGGCCATTCTGGTTGCGCTTTCTGGTTTGGCTCTCCGAAGACACTAAGAAGTTGAGCAGATGTTCCTTCGGTTTTTTCTGTGGTCTTGTAATGGATTCGGTGATTGTTGTTGTTGTCTGTTTTTAGTGTTTACTGTTCAAGGGTGAAAATAGTGTGTAATTTATGTTGATGATCAATGAAAATGCTATGGAAATTTATTTATGTCTTTGTTTGCATCTATATTTTTAACTGTAAGTTCGATTGTTTCCTCCAAATTATAAATACGAGACGGGACGCATAATGGATACAAAACTAATAACTCATAATTTATTGATATTGGAGTTAACTCCAATCTTAAAGGAAAAAAATAAAATAAAATACACCGTTGAAGTTATACCTTTGACATATAGAAGAATATGCCCATGTTTAATTATGCTATATAACCATGTTTAGTAGATTAATACACGCATCTTTCCCAGTTTTTAGTAGTATTTTTGTATTTAAAGTCGTACTTTCTCATTGAATTTGATATTTCATGTTCCCACTTAAACCAACATCTCATATTTACAGGGGCTGTTTATCTGGCGTAAAATTTTACATGTAGTAATCTAAATTTTAAAATTAACGTAACTCTCTTTACTTTTTAATATTTAATATAAAATTCTCTCATTTAAAAAAACATATTACTTTCTCTATTTTTTTACTATACAATATATTTCTATATACTTTTTTTAATTAAATCTACCTCGAACAAACATCCTCTTCATTTAAGAATATTGGAGTCGACTCGAATAGGAAGATTTAATTCTAAATACGGGATTCTAAAATCGAGGTTCCCGCTAATCACCTGAATTAGCTCTAATCCTCCAAATGTCAAGTAACATTGTTGGGGCTTACTTAGCCTCATATCCACTCATCTTCCAGGATTAAGTAGCAATAACAAAATGTTAGATTGGTCATGATAATATGCAGCAGCTGATGGGAGAGGTGGAAGTACTAGTTCAGTTTGAAAACATTTCAGTTATTTTATAACTGCAAATATTATTTTTCCTTAAATCATTAATAAATGTGAAAAAATTCACCACTTACAAGATTGATTAAAACGTATTGGAATTGAACAGGAAAAAGGTTAACATGTACCTGAACAAAAATCATAATAAAATATACTTGACTGAATAATTTTAACTTATTTAAGCAAATGACAATAAATTGAAGGAAAACTATGTATGTCTTAAACCGTCTTGAATGGAAGCAGATTATAAAATTATCCTTGTTCCTAAAATTAAGCACAATTTCGTAATTTATGTCAATTGAAGACCAGAAAATTCGTCTTGAATTAAAACAATAAAAATTTCTTTTAAACTGAAAAGTGATTGAGTGGTAAATTCTTGATGCGTTATAATAGATTGCATGCTCAATTTTAAATTGTAATTAATGAATGAAGATTGTTCCTTCATTCTTGTGCATGCTAATAATGGCTACGAAGCACTTCCTGTAAATTTGGACAAAATCATATGTACACAACTCACAGTCTCATGTATTGATTTCGTTGCTCAATACAAACTCTCTCTGGAGTTCTAGCTGAATATTTTTCAGGAAAAATATCATACTATAGGTTCAAAGAACACAGAAATTAGAGCATGGAAGAAACAATATGCAGGTCAAACTTTGTTTTTTTTTAATTAAATTGGATAATCTTGCAAGGCCGATAAACTAGTGTTCTTGTTGCTCATAAAAACTATAAAGTCAAAGAAGCAAAGCAACTATACTTAGAAAGTTTTATTGGGTAGTTAGTATAATTTGGTTGAGCTGGACCAACTAATTTATATTCTGCAGACTGCAACTTTCTACTTGCTCTGTAATCAAAGCTGATCCAAAAAGGTAATTAAACCCTTAATCAAAACGAGAACTTTTAGCAACAACTCCTCTTGCATTTCATTAACGAACCAACTCCTCTTCAATTTTCCATATAAAAAGCTCCACAACTCTTCAGCTTATTCATCAGAAGCCATTTGAATTATATATCCACTTGACTCATCCTCATCAACAGCTTAATTTGAAGTGTCTAATTCTCTACTTATCAAGTTCAAAAATGTCGACTTCAATTGATATTCCAGAGTCAAGCGCTGCGGCCAAGGGCAAAGCGCCGCTAATTGGCGCTCATTCAGGCAATGAAAAGGGCGGATATAAAAAGGGTATTGCCATTTTTGACTTCCTTTTGCGGCTTGGAGCTGTAATTGCTGCGCTAGCTGCTGCTGCTACTATGGCAACTAGTGATGAGACTCTCCCTTTCTTCACTCAGTTCTTCCAGTTCCAAGCTAGTTATGACGATCTTCCAACTATCCAGTACATATACAGTTCGTTACATATATCATATTTCTCGTCAGCATATTTTTTAAAGTAACTCTTAATTTTCACCGAGTTCAAGTAGTTTAATCGATAAGCACCCATAATTAAGATCATAAGTGCTTGGGTTCAAGGCATGATCATAGTGCGGCGCACCTAATTTGCAATATGCTTTTTAACGAAAACTTGTATCTAATGACTCAAATTAGAACAATGAAATGTTGTACTAATCATGAAATGATAAAACATAAATTGCAGATTCTTTGTCATATCAATGGCAATAGTTGGTGGCTACTTAGTCCTATCCCTTCCATTCTCCATTGTGCTCATAATTCGTCCCCACGCTTCAGGACCAAGATTTCTACTCCTCATTTTGGACATCGTGAGTTGTTCTACGGTTACATTCAAGGTCATGATCATTAATTTTTTCAATGTCTCGGACGTTTGATTGAGCAACATTGTTCACTGCTTGCAGGTTGCCTTGACTCTGAACGCCGCAGCGGCCGCCGCAGCCGCTGCAATAGTGTACTTGGCTCATAATGGAAATTCAAGCGCAAATTGGCTTGGTATTTGCCAGCAATTTGGTGATTTTTGTCAGAAAGTCAGTGGAGCTGTGGTGGCGGCTTTCGTCTCCGTCGTCGTTTTTATAATGTTGGTTGTTTTGTCTGCTGTGGCTCTCCGAAAGCACTAAAAAGTGCATGATTAAGTTTTCTTTAATTTTATGTTCATTCGAAACGTTTTCAATAGGGGAAAAAAGTTCTATTTGAAATGTAACATTTTCATTTTCTCATTTGATTTGTGTGTCTGATTTATCCTTGTACAGCAAATAAAATATTCATTCTACCATCACTTTGTGTGGTCAATCTAACTGAATTAACAGAGGATAACGCCTTATATAATTACCGCCAATTTAATTGGACTAAATCATATTACGATTTAGACCTTTTCTTCAAAAAAAAAAAGATAAAAATTTATTAATTCACAAAAAAGACAATGGTCTTGGCATAATCATCAAAACCACTCTTGGTGGTACTTGAAGTCATGGGAAATAAAATAATGAAGAGAAAATACATATACAATCAATGTCACGATATACTAACAAACAACACTAATTCCAGTCGACAAAAGGAAAAAAAAAACACACTAATTCCAGTCGGTTTGTGTAGGATGCAGTGGCGAAGGGAGGTGGGGTCTGGCAGGGTCGCCCGATTCCACCGGTGCACCTCCCCCTAGTACCATCACTCCTGCATTCTTCTTTGGATTGAAGAAAAAAGAGAAATTTCGTTTGGTATCCACTATTGTTATTGTTCACTTGTCACTGTCTTTCATTCATCGGCCATCAATTTGTCGCGGATCCCAACTCCGCTAAATTTTGGCTCGCCACTACTAGGACGGTGACGGTTTGTGAACTTGTGAATGTGATTTGAGTCGGTGATTTGTGAATGTATATATACATGATCGAGAAGATACATCGGCAGTAGAAGACTCAAAACGTTTGAATTATCCTGCAAAGATTACAACGGAAGAAATTTTACGGTTCTCTTAGAGTAACAGATAACCCCAAACCCTCTGAAGGCTTCAAATCCCAATTCTCAACAACAAAGAACTCCACATCACCAACTCTCTATATTCATCCTTGTCAAAATTAGATATCAAATATGCTAATTAAAGGGCCTACGCAAGGCACAAGCATAGTTACATGTTGTTTATTTGATTTGCTTATATTTAAGAAAAGGATTAGAATAATTTTACTAAATTAATAACAATGTACTTTAACAATTGTGAAATTTAACAATTCAACTAAATTAAAATCAATTTATGTGATATAGTGAATTTTCTTGAATGAAGTTTGAACAAAATATTAATAACAAAACGAGTTATTAAGTCATTAGGTAAGTCCTATAATGTTCTACGAGAAATTAAATTTACAGAATATGAATGATATATTTTTTATAAATTTTAAAAGATAATTTTTTTTATATAAAAAACACAAGATTTTTTGTTATTTTTTTTGTCTAAAAGGAAAAACTATTGATCTTCTATTAATAATTAAATAATTAATATTCATAGCCATTGATTAATTAACAATTAATAACTTAGAAAATCAATTAAATGACATAATCTTCACGAAATTGTAAAATTACAATCTTTAAACTTTTGGACTTCTCTAGGCACTGATTAATTTTAATTATAATTAAATGAAGTTAATACACTAAATCTAACCAAAAAAATATAATTTAAATATGATAAAACACCGAAAATTTAGAAAAATCAACTAAAACCATCTAGGCTAGCCACATCAACGACCTTCCATCTACTATTTTGCTAAAATTACATATTAGGTATTAGATTAGATTTTATCTAATTAGAATGAATCTATTGGCTAATAAATATAAAAAATGTATAATACACATCTGCAAATATTATACTCGCTGAACAAGTGCAAAAATTTGGACACAAACTAATAATTTTGTAATCTAATGATACCGAAATCGTTTTTGACACTAAAAAGTCATGATTTGATTTTTCGATAAAAGTCATAAAAAAAAAAACATGCTACATTGCAATGTATTGCAATGAATATAATATTTTGATTATAGAGCTATAATATTGTAAAATATTAGATGAATCTACTGTCATTTTATTATTTCTTAATATATTAAATACGTGACAATTGTAACGCCAAGCGTTGCTCACTAAAAAAATGTGTGGATTTGTTTGATACTCCCTCTGTCCCATTTTAATAGAGAGAATTTTTATTTTATCTGTTCTATAAAATAGACACGCTTTCTATTTTATTTTACTAGTCATTGACAAAGTTATCATATAACCCTTATTAAGTTTAGTTGTTGAGTTTGATGAAAATTAATTATCTCTTTTTTCCAACCAAATAAGATCTTTAGTTAATGCTATTATAAAGACATAAATGAAAAAAATAAGACATTAACTATGCTTAACTAATAAAATTATTTTTTTTAATTTTTATATTTTTTAATTAGTATTTATCAAATTTACTCGGTGTTCGTAAAATGTAAATGTGGTTCACTTGTTTCAGACTTTGCGGTATGTTTCCATTTTTTAAAACATTGGGCCCTCGTAAGAAAGGCCCTTTTCATGGAGTCATTCTTGTAAATAAGCAAGCAACGGAAGAACCCTTTCGTCACTCCGGCGACAATCTCCCAAGTCTTCCTCACTCTCTTCACTTGAACGGAACAGTATAATTCTTTCACCGTCACACACCTGTCCTCCTCCTCTTCTCTCTTTCACCAGTATTTTCCCGGGAAAATAGAAGAGAATTTGGGTTTAAGTCTAGGGTTTCCCTACAGGACCGAAAATGTCGCAGACAGGGAAGTTGATGCCAAATCTAGATCAACAGAGCACTAAGATGCTCAATCTGACGGTTCTCCAAAGAATGGATCCGTTTATTGAGGAGATTCTCATCACTGCTGCTCACGTCACTTTCTATGAGTTCAACATCGAGAGCAGTCAGTGGGTCCGTTCTCCGATCCCACTCCCTGTCTTTGTTTCTCTTTGGATTTAGTTTTTTAGGATCTCTTAAGTTCTTTTGTGTTATATTTTTTTGGATGCAGAGTCGCAAGGACGTTGAAGGATCACTGTTTGTTGTTAAGAGGTAGGTAGTGTGTGCGCATGGTTACTTGGATTATTTGAGTTAGTGTACTGATGGAATATTGTGTTAAACTGATCTTTCGGTGTCTTCTTAGGAATACGCAACCTCGGTTCCAGTTCATCGTGATGAATCGGCGTAACACAGGTTCGGCTTTTTTAGTTTTTTGTTTTTAGATAAGTTGGTGTTTAGAAGAAATCAATTTGGATTTTGATTTGGTTTTGGATCGATTGCTTTGATATGAGCAGAGAATCTGGTGGAGAATTTACTGGTGGATTTTGAGTATGAAGTGCAAGTTCCATATTTATTATATCGAAACGCGTCACAAGAAGTTAATGGTATTTGGTTTTACAATGCTCGTGAATGTGAAGAAGTTGCCAATCTCTTCAGCAGGTATAGCCCGTATCTCGTTAAACCTTTTAGATTGAACTCCTTTGTTACTATTTTAATTTACGGTGTCCTGAAAGCCTAATTCTGGCCTGTGGTTGGAAGGAACTATGGCTTTGCATTTATGTTGGATGTGGTTGTAAGTTTTGTTTTTATGGTTTCTGTAACTAATAGCGCTGTTGCATTAGCATGGGTGTTGATTGAATTATTGCCTTTTTGATTCTTATTTCTTTTTTACAGGATACTTAATGCATACTCGAAGGTTCCACCAAAGCAAAGGGTTACTTCAAGCGAACGGTAACATTCCTTAAGAAATTATTCAAATCGGAGTTAGGTTGTAGGATTCTTGATGAAAGTTTCTTTCAATGATACATGAGTCTGGTAACAAGAAATGTAAATGGTGACAAATAAAATTATATGATTGGAAGCTGGGAATTGAGATTTGCGGTCATATTTATGCTTGTTTAAGAGAATCCTAATGTGGTGCAAAGATTGGCTTCTGGAGAAAAGCAAGATCTGTGTATGTGTGAAGATAGTTGGCCTCCCACATACCCCCTTAATTTTCTACAAAATTAAATTAACCTCATAATTGAGGTGATGGTTAGTTTTTTTCACTGTGAGGTGATGGTTAGTTTCTTCCTTAGAGAAACAGGCTCTTTACGATGCCTAACTTCGCATGTGTTTTTAATGATAAATGAATGTATACTCATGCAGTGATTTTGAAGAGCTTGAAGCAGTTCCAAATATGTCAGTGATTGAAGGCCCTCTGGAGCCAACATCCACTGCCACGGCTGCCACTGGTGGTACTGAGGAGTCTTCATTTGAAAACTTCTTTAATGTATGTGCCTTCAGTTTATCCTCACCTCTATATACATCCTTTTTTTGATATCTGCTGTGCGTTTAATTTGAGTCTTCAGTTTATGCTCATCATTTCATTCGTGACTCAATTTGTTTGGTTCAGTTCTTTTTCTAGTTGCTTTGAAAGAAAGTTGAACTTTCTTTTGTCCTTCTTCTGTGCAAAGAAGTAGTCTCATCTTAAAGATAAAAAGTGCAGTTTAAATTATTCTTGTGCATTTGGGTCATTAATTTCTAGCATTGTGAACTGAGTTAGATATTTTGGGGATGAGGTACTTTGTACCTTTTATTTTTCCTTCTTGTTTTTGCTTTAAAAAATTGGAGTTATCTGTAAAGCATTGTTCTCATGAGAAGTAGCAACTTGTCACATACTTGCACTTGTGGTTTTCTTGGCTTATCTTATGCTGACATGTCTTGGGTCTGATATACTCTTCAATGCCATTGTGCAGGCTGCTACAAATGTCGGCAGTGCTCCCGGTGTAGCAAATTCACGACAACCATACCATCCTACTGCTAGTGTTCCATTGGCATCCCACGCACCTAGTGTTGCTGCTGCTCCTTCATCAACTCCACATGTACCATCTCTTCCTCTCTCATCCTTGCCTACCTCAAAAGCCATCCATGAGCCTAATTTAATCAGCAGTAGCAATCGTGTCACTAATCTTGTGAAGCCATCTTCATTTTTTACACCCCCTGCAGCTACATCGACATCAATGGTGCCAGCTATTTCTTCACCTCTGCCTACTGCCCCTGTTCTTAATCCACCCATAAATCTGCAACGACCCTATGGCACCCCACTGCTTCAACCTTTTCCACCTCCCACTCCACCACCTTCTCTGACACCTTCCACTAATACTGGTACTATGCCTATTATCAACAGAGACAAAGTGCGGGATGCATTAGTAACACTTGTCCAGGTACTTTTAAGTGTATCTTTTCATCTTATAACCCCAGTTTACAATTTGCTACCTTCTTGGATCTCACAATTTTTCATACTTTCACTGTTTAACATCATTATATGTGGATCGGATTTTCTTTTTTGCATCGAGATTGACTTATGTTGTTACTATAAAACTAATTTTTGGCTTTTATTAGCTTTTGATCATATATGACAACCATGTGGAGACCAAGTACTAAAATAATTTCCAAACCAAATCATCAAAAGTTCAATTTTTTGGTTTGAAGTAAGAATATGCCTATTTTATTTGGATAGATTTTAGATTCTCAATTATTAGAAATGGCAATTTGATTATGCCTGGTGGTCATTGTTTTTGAAATTGTAATGCATTTCAAATACTGGCTTGTGTAAAGAATTGTTTAAGTGTGGTTTCGGATAAGGATTTCCTTTCAGTGCAAATGATAATGTATTCAAGTGTATTATCGCTTACTAAATCTGATAAGATGGTAGAAATCATTTTCTTCCCTAGATATAGGAAAGCTTACATAGAGAAGGTACTTGAGAGCATCTCCAATGATGCTCTTTATAATTTGTGTATGAATAGAGTATAATCAATAATTTTTTAATATAAAGAGTGAAAATTTTGTCCAACTCCAATGTCACTTTTTAATTCAACTATCTAAAATCATATAATGACAAACAAAATAAATGGTGATTGGAGGAGATAAATGAATAATTAAAAGTGAGTGAAGAAAGAGAAAATAAAATATATGGATTTCATTAATGACATACAAAATAGAGTCCAGAAATAATGAAATTCACTCTCTGTTTCTGAAGTTAAAGAGTGAAATAAAGAGTAAGTTTGAGTTGAATCTTAGTGATCAAGAGAGCATTGGAGATACTCTAATAGCTTTAAATCAAAGGTCTTATGGTCTTGATGGATGAATTGTGCTCTGGATGTTATCATGAATTCATTTAATTTATCAGTATATTTGTGTTCTTTTCCGTTTTTTTTCTCTTAAGAAAGTTTTCTCAATTTACTTGCACGTTCTTCCATTAGGATGACCATTTCATCGACATGTTTTATCAAGCATTGCTAAAGGTGCATCACTCATGAGGTGTCAAAGAGAACGGTGGTCTGTTGGTAGATCTCACGTACAACGTGGTTGTATCATTATCAGTTCTATGTACAGCTTTAGTCCATAGAGATAATCGGAAGATAACTTCAAGTCGGAAGCTTGTTAGCGTTAGCGATACAGCTGGTTAAGTTGGAAAGGTCAGATTGCAATGCCCCAAGCAAAACAAATAGTTGGAAAGGTCATCTTCTCTTGGTGATTTGGTGGTGGTGGTTTGTTGTAACAGTAGAGCTAGTTTCAATATGTGATGACAGCCATGATTAGATTACCTAGGATCCATACGGTTTGTGTGCAGATCTCAGTTTCATGAACCAACTGTCAGAAATGAAGTTTGCCTTCAGTTTTCATTCTATTTTTAGTATGGCTATGCCTTCTCTTTTATCGAGTGTTCCTGGAATGCACAGGGGAAACCGTATGGATGACATATTTAAGGAGTCGCGACAGAAACGGAAATAACAGATCCTGGAGTGTCAATAACATATTTTTCTCTTTTTGATGAAGATTTAATCCTAGCTATCTGAACTTTCGCAAACCTGGTGAGTAATGAATCATCAGGTTCCAAGAGAGCCGCAAGTGGCAAGTTATGAATTCGGGATCTAGGTGAGCTGCTCGTACCACTTGGGCTAGGTTACGAGCTTTTTTGTGATATTTTTGATTCTATTGAAAATTGAATTCTCGGGAGTGGCGCTCATATTGAATCAAAACGTGTGGTTTTCCGTTTGTTCTTACATATCAGAAGTGTTTTCAGGAGTTTGGGTAATTTCCGGTTGCTTGTCGCAAAGACTGATCATTCCCAACGATTGGCCGTTTAAGCTAAATAACCTATCGTTCATTAGCGATAAACAATAATGGAGAGGCTACTTAGTAAAAGATAGGCAGTTTAAACTAGACGATCCATCGTTGGTTATGTTATGGGGAAACATAGGTCTCTGCTCAATGTAGATGCTGGTCGTTTCTGATAATGCAACTATCGTATTAAGAAGAATATCTTGATAATCAGACACAATTTAAAGTTTTGCGGAATAAATATGTAAAGAAAACTCCACACTGTATTAAAATGAAACAATTCCTACCAAATCTTCTGAACTCAAAAATAATGGACACTCTCTCCAACTGCAAAAAACAGAAATACAATTAATGTAAAGAAGACTCTTCCTAACTACAAAAACAAGAAAGTTAAAGATGAGGCCTAATAAAATTGAGTTGCATCATGGCCTTGCAAAACACTGAAGTTGTGGAAAAATATGACGAATGAGCCATCCTGCCATGAAATAATAGGCTCTTTGAGTCGAATGGATCCCATCCCAACTTACGTATTTGTTAGGATTAGGACAAACAGGGACACCTGGAACTCCACATAGCTTCATAAGACTAAAGTTATAGTCACCTCCACTTCCACAACAAGCCTTTTGAGTTGAGTTTCTATCAAAACCTGCATAAATAAAACAAAATTAGAATGGTATAACACAAGAAGAGGCTTAATTATACGTATTAAAAACCAAGAACAAAGAGGCTTGCTACTTGAGGCTAGAAGACATGGGTTCAAATTCTAATGTAACAACTGCTTAATGTTCGAATAAAGAAAACGAAGAGACTTACCAAGTCTTGGAGCATTGCGCAAGACCCATAAATAGGCATTATAGTAGTCTCAATATACAATGGTGATATTGGGGTGCTCTATCTTCAATTCTTGTATGGCTGCGTGGAGTTTTCCATTATGGTACATGGAGAAATTTTCAATCCTTTTAAGCAATGTAATTCATCATAAGAACTTGTATCATTGTTGTGGAACCCGGTAAGATAGATTGGTATACAACCAATTGGAAAATTTCCAGGAACAATTATCTTTCTACCTCCAAAACTAATTACGACATAAAAATAATTCTTTTAGAATTCAAAAGAAGAAGAAGAAGAGCACAAAGTGTTTGACTACAAATTGAAAACATACCTCAACAGCATCTTTAATAGCTTGGACAACATTAGGAACTATAGACATAACTTCCTCAACAGCTTTGCCTTGAAAAAATGCATAGTTATAGTCATTGCCTCCAATCTCTCCAACCATGAAAAGAGCTGACTTAATTCTCTCTTCACAATCTGTAAAAAACAATTACAAAGTAAATAAAATTAGTTATAAAATACTCTTGACCAATAATGTTGATATAATTATATAGAATTATGTACGAATGTGCTTGTTCTAACTAGCTGTGTCATTATAACACGTCTTGTTGAAATAAGTCCACATCCAGTCGAGTTGTGTACTCAACGAACTATTTGTGGCCGGAGACAAAATCCTTCTTTGTGCTAGAACGTTTACAGGCAGAGCTGTTGAACCTGCAACCGCGAAATTAATGCCACGGCCGCCATTGAATGCTGCATTCGGATTCCAGTACACATCAAGAAGGGGAATACCGGCTGATCTAGCTGTATGCAAAACAAAAGAACAAGCTTACTCACCAATAAAAGCATCGTCGAATATAAAGATCAATCAAGATTGCAAGAAATTAACCAGAGAAAACAGAATCAAGAAAATGTGCTTGCTTACCAATAAAATCAATCATTAACAAGCCATTAAAGCATCGACCAGTGGAACGGTTGAAATAGGTTTCGCCATAGGGAGGTCGTGCAAATAGAGAAGAAGGGTCTTCTCTGATCAAGTTGCCAGCGTCGGATATGGAGTCTCCAAGTTGATAAATTGCATCAAACTGGCAGCGCTTAAGAATGTTGGCATTAGATCCATGAACAAGCAACAAGAAGCCCAGAACTACTGAAACCAAACTAACTCTCTTGAATGCCATGATCATAGATTACTGGAACAAACAAGAATTGCTGAAGCCAAACTAAGAATAAGAAAGGTAGCTGGTGTAAAGCTATAAGTTTTCTGATGAAAAATTGTGTCGAAGAGTGTTGTGTTTGTATCTTTCATGGAGGCAAATATTGTCCTAAGTCGGTTTGGATTTGGATATGTTAAGAATATGACATCATCTCATAGTTCGTTTAGGACTAGGAATTTTAATTTGCAGAAAACAATTTTAATTCCTAGGATTGTTTTAACTAAAAGAATCAGAGTCCTGCTCGAAATTAATGACTTCCTACGTCGGAAAAGGTAAATCCAAATCCAAATACACATAATAATTCAAGATAAATATATAATTTCCAAGATGAACATTAAAAGCTGAATTTTAGAAGGGAAAAAAATGGATTCAAGAACATAAAATGGTGGTGTTGAATAACTGGATAAGTGAACCTTCAGATTGTTTTACAATCAATCTCTATGCTGGAGATGCCACAAATCTTTGGCCAATCTTCTCCTTTCTCACGTTGACATCTTTCTGTCATCAAGGGACAACCCCAAATCTTCAGAACAGAAATGGAAGAAGGCAGGCCTTCTTCCAGTAAGCATTTGAGATTCGTGCAGCCGTATATCATCAATTCGGCGAGACAGGAGAGGTGCTGAAGGCCCTGGAAATTTATGAATGTCAGATTTTCAAAACAACCGATCATTAAAGATCTGAGGGTGGATGGTAGCAAAGTCTGCTCTGGAAAAGAATCTAAGTCATCTCCTTCGTAACGAGAAAGACTCAAGTGTGAAAGCGCATCAAGATTTTGCAGACCCCATTGCGACCGTCCTATGATGATTCTATCGCTTCCCTTGATTTCAAGTGACTGTAAATTTGCAGGCAAACCTCCTTCCGGGAATGAGTCAAGCTCTGGACAGTGACTAATCTTCAAATGGAGAAGCAACGGAAGGAGTTGATGCATGCACTGAGGTAAAGACTTCAAGTTGGAGCATCCATACAAGTGAAGATGGACCAAATTTGGCGCTGGGATTCCTCCTTTCGGAAAATGTTCTAACCAATAACATTCTGTGATCTTCAGAGAAGCAAGGGACATCAATGGCTGCTGGAGAGGTTCATCAGATGCAGAGAGGTATTTTAGCCTGTGACAATCTGCAATATAAAGACTCTTCAGCTTGGGAAACACCTCCAATGGGACACATTCAACTTGGTAAATGTCACTGATCTTGATATCTTCCAAAGCGCTGAACAGAATCCGCATTTCTTCCAGCTTCTCCATTGTTGGTCTACTTCTATGGAAAGTTTCGACTCGTGAATAACCATGCCTCTGGATTTTGAGACTGCTCATTGAAGAAGGCGTTCTTAAATAATTCAATCTCCAGCTCCACTTCTTGTTACTGTATACAGTCAATCCTCTGAAATTTGAAATGGCTAAAAGGTTAGAAGTCTTTAGGTTGGGACATCCTTCAACTTTCACGTCGCTGAGAGATTTGAAACTCTTGTGTGTTAGACCATACGTTGAGATGGATTTAAGTTCTGGACAATTGGAGATTGTTAACTTCTCCAACTTGCCTAACCAACCACATTTGACTGGATCATTTTCTTGGCAAATAATCCACTCCGGCCATTGCCACATCCTGGAAAACTTCAAAGTTTTGAGGGACCTGAATGGCTTCGTCATGAACTCGCTGCAACTCCCGTAAAACTCATCACCTACTTCCTCAACTGCATCAAATTCTTTGACTGAAAGGTTTTCCAGAATAGACAACTGCCCAAGTGGTGGTAACACGGTACAGAATTTACATCCCTTAAGCTTCAGGGTCACAATATTTGTGTAAGATGGGTTTCCTACCCAGTCTGCAAATTGTGTGCCTCCATAACCAGAAATGGAAAGATTTTTTATGCTTGTATATGGTTGTAGTTGCTCAAGCAAAGTTCTTTCAAGCATCGAGTCTTGAGTATTGCCGTTCCATTCCAATTCCAAATCTTCCAAATGCTTTTTATTCTTCAAAATATCTTTTGAAGGATCCTTGGCATTTTCAAGGTTCAAAACAGAAAGTGCTCCTCGTATCTGCTGAAGCTTTCCTAACTCACTAACGCCAGACCCATTATGCTTTCCTACAATGAATTTTGACAAGATTTGCATATTTTTTAGGTTGCCCATTCCTGATGGCATTGCTTGCAATCTCTTCGTTCCTCTAATGTCAAGACGATGCAAGTTGATCAACCTTCCTATATTCTTTGGTAACTCGACAAGCTCATGGCATCCAAACAAGATTAAAATCCGCAAATTGTACAAAGTGCATATAGTTCCAGGCAGCCTTTACACACTTGTGTTTGCGAAATTGAGATATCGTAGATGCTTCAAATTGCCTATTGAATCTGGCAATTTCACCAGGGTGCGAAAGCCACATAAAGCTAGTACCCGCAAGTGCCATAAGCAAGGAACTCGATTATGCAGCAGCTTATCAGGAATTTCCTTTGACTCTTCATAATAGGCATCCTCCAACTCCAGAATAGGTAAAGGCAAAGTCAAGAAGGTGCGTAAAACTTGAGTTTCGGACACACCTTCAAGTATTTTGCAGCCATCTACTTCTGATGCCATGTATGAGAAATGACGAACTCTTTTACCAATTCTGCAAGAATTATCTCCCTCCATTCGAACTAAAAATTTTCCAAAAATGAGTTGAGCCAAATCATTAATGAGATCATGCATGAGAAAAAATGATTGAGCACCCCATCTCCAATGATCATAACTTGATTTTTGGAGAAAAGATCTTGATACAAGCTCATCAAAGCATTTCTCACCCAATTCTTCCATGGTTCTTCCTCCTTTAGGTTGTGCTAGAAAACCCTCTGCTATCCACAACTGAATTATTTCTTCTCTTGTTATTTTATAGCCTTTAGGAAATATAGCACAGTAAGCAAAACATTGTTTTACATACGATGGAAGATACTGAAAACTCAACCTTAAAGCAGGCAGAATATTGTTACCAGTTAAATCCCATATGTTGCTGTTCAGAATCTCTTCCCATTCTACGACTCCTCGTTTGCATCGCAAGGGACCTCCCAGCATTTTTGCTGCTAAAGGTAAGCCTTTGCACTTCGCCACAATCTCTGCTCCAATAGCTTTTAACTGTTGATCCATGTTTCCACCATTGAAGGCATGTCTTACAAATAAGAGCAAACAATCATCATCATTCAGTTCACGTAATTGATAACTTGGAACAGTACACATGATTGATGCCACAGTTTCACTGCGCGTTGTGACAATAATCTTACTCCTGCATGCTCCTGACTTCAAAGGTGCTTGTAATGCATCCCAATCATCATAACTATCATTCCACATATCATCAAAAACAAGTAAATACCTTCTCACCTTCAAGCTCTTCTTTAACTCCTCACTGACCTGTTGAGAAGTCAATTCATCACATCTCTGAAAATCACAGACTTGCTTGAGAACTTCCTTCGTTATCTTAAAACGCTCGTAATTTTCTGAAACACAGACCCATGCTCTGCATTCAAACATCCCATGCACTCTGCTATCATTGTAAACAAGCTGAGCAAGTGTGGTTGTACCTATACCTCCCATCGAGACAATGGGGATCACACCAATGTCCGCGCCATCATTTTCTTGCATTAACTTGAATATGGCTTCCTTGTCGGTATCTCTGCCAAAGATGCCTGATTCTTCCACAACAGATGTTGTTGGTTGTCTCTCAAATGATGCATTCATTTTGCCCCCCTCTCTAAGGCCAAGCGCGCCAATTTGTTGTACTAATATTTCAAGCCTCTCAACAATCTCTTCCATTTTCTTGGGCACTTCCTTGGAAAATACTACTGCCTCCAAATGATCATTCACGATTGCCTTCTTGAATGGATTCCGGAAAGAGAACAAGTCCAAAGCCTGATTGTTATTCGTCTGCTGATTAGCTTCAACCTTCGCTGCAACAGCTTCATAAGCAATCAAATCCAACAGATCGTCAGCTTCATAAGCCGCATATCTGAGCTCGTCCAGCCAACTCTTGACTGCGGAGGTAGTCATATGTTTCTCCTCGGCGTCGTTGAGAACTCCATTGGCAGTATTAAGCAATGTCTTCAGTTTCAAGAGCAGTAGTGTATTCATCTTTTTGGTCTTGCAGAAGCCAATGAACTCACGGGAAGCCATTTTATCAAACACTACGTCAAGGAAAGAAGAGAGGAAAGCTCCCCCCACCATTTCCAAAGCCATGTCGAATAGTAGTTTTGCAGTTGCAACTACAGAGGAACGAAAAGCAAATAAGACCAAGAAAAGTTGTAATGTTCAGGAGAAGGAAGATGAAAAAGAAAGCACCAAATGAGAGCTCCAGGGTGGATCGTATGCACATTAGTCAAATTAGAATCAGTTCGAACAATTTTGACATTAACTTCACACTTGACACTTAGTCATTTTCAGTAAACAATGATAAAAAAATAAGCTCTGGTTGGTGGTCAAGTTGAGCATATTCTTCTGCAAAAATTCAAACCAGTTGACTTGTTTCAATACATTATTTTAGGGATATTTTGATGAATTGACAGAGAAACTTTAATTTAGTTAGTTTGAGTTCAACCAAGAAATTTTGGCTCAGTTAACACCATTTTTTAAAAAGAAAATATAAGCCAATTCACTGACAGATATATATTTAATTCCCCGAAAGATCTTTTTGCTTTCTGAATTAAGTTAATTTTTATTTATTTTGGATAAATTTAGTAAAAATGTTCATGAGAAAATCTGAAAAATACATAGCAACACAAGAGATTTTTTTCAGTTACAACCAGTACAATTGAATAAAAAATATTTACTATATTGTTATCAGACTAATCCCATATACTATAGTTTATAGAATAATTAAAACATAAACAGTTTGCAACAGGTAAATGCTCCCTCTATGCACATGCTCAACAATAGCATAGGATTGTAAATTGGTAGGCTTAACACATTCCCATAAGCGATTATGAAATTGATTCTTTCTCTTCAACTACTTGTTTGCACTTTTTACATCTTAAACAATAACATTGCCATATTTATCCTGGAAATAATCGAAATTCAACAATCTTTTAAATAGTTAAATATTTTTAGCAAAATTTATTAGATAGTTAATAGGTAGGCACATGTTACTCAACATTTGAACTTTTATGGCAATCTTATCAACCATTAACATTGTCATTTGTTCTTGTTTCTCTCTACTGTTTTGTCTACCATAATTGTTGTCTATATCTGAATTTTCAACTCTCTATCTTCTTATAATATGTACACATTCACATTGCTGTTTGTATCTCTTTATATTGCCTAAACCCCTCTTAGTTGAGAAAGACACAATCACCTACACTTTATTGAAGTGCGAAAGCGGACAAAGCCTGATTATACAATTATACATAGGTCAAACTATGCCTTAAGTATATATTTAAGTGTGAAAACAAATATTTTTTAATTAGGGGAAGGCTCTACTAACTCTAAGAGTAAGTTTTTTAAACTTCCTCTTCGTCTTCATCATTCATTATTTTTAAATCTAATGATTGATGTAACTTATTTTTTTGAATCAAATTCCTCTCATTAAATCCAAAAGCAATGAATGGTAAGAATAAAGAGTAAGTTCAAAAAACTTACTCTTGAAATAAGTGGAGTCCTCCCTTTTTAATTATATAAAGCATTCTGAAAATATTTAATTTACATTGTTCAAAAAATTATTTAATCTATCACAATGGTCATTGATCAATGTATTAGTTTGTTGGCGTATGATGCCTCAACGGATGTATCATGCCCCCTCTAGGCGCTTCATCCCTTTTCAAGTGCACTAAGAGCCTTTTTGGGTGTTTCTTCGCCTCAACAATTTCATTTGGCCTCTAGGAGTGTATCATGCTCTTTGGGAGCATGTTTTCCTTCTATTATCGAGTCCTTTCTGGCGCATCTCGTCTTTCAAAGTGTAGCATGCCTGCCTAAGCATATCATGCCCCCGCTAATGTATCATTGCACCTTTAAGCACATTTGGCTTTTTTGGGTGCGTGATGCTCCTTTGCCCACACTTGCCTTTAGGCATGGCATGTCCCTCCAAGAATATTATGCCCGTTTGGGGTATCATGCTTTTTTGGGTGTATCATATCTTTCTTAGTGTATTATAATAATCAATGCTTAAGGATAATGTGCAAGTGGTCAAGACTCAGTTAACTGATGTTTATGAAGTCTCTTTTAATATATATTATAATTATTTATGAGTGTCCACGATCTAGCAATCTCAAACCTCATCCTACAATCACAAACGCATGGTTAGAAAGGGAATCCCAAGGTAATCCAGGAGAGGCCCAATCCAATGCTTGAATCGGTTGAATGTCCACTATAAGAAGAGATATTCTGCGGAGTCTCTTTCATTTAGTTATATATATGTAGTTGCCAGTTGGTTGTGGTTAGCATGCTATTGATTCCCCAGCGTACCAAGAGCTTGTTTAGTTTGTGAGCGAATGGAGGTATATACCACCATGGGTGATGCCACGTTTTTTGTAGTATCGATGATGTATGCTAAAATTGCATACATAATTGGTAAATATTTCTAACATTTTTCGTCTTACAATTGACAATTGATCAGTTAATGTTGTATTTATATATTTATCGTATTTTGTAGGTTCAATTGATTTGCATGAATTTAGATGAAAGAATGATGGAAAATGCATAAAGATTAAATGATTCAAGAGTGCAAAGAAAGTGAAAACAAGTAAAGAATGAAATAGGGCCAAAATGTGTACAAGTTGAAGTCACTAAGTCATGCACAAGTTGAGGAAACAATGTTGGCTCACGGGTTCATGGTCAGTGTTCATTCATTGTACTGTTCATTCACGGCTGTGAATGTGCCTGTGACAAATTTCTGGAGAGAGAAAAGTGGTGGAAGACAGCAATTCAAGTGGGGACCAAAGCATATTCCAAAGACATTTTAGGGAAACTTTTGCTAAGGTTTGTGGGGGACCTAAAATACTATAAATAGACCTCCTACATCATTTTTGAAAACCTTGGACACTTGCACATTAAAGAAGAGAATCATTCTCTTACACATTTTTCAAGGAAGATTCAAGCATTGAAAATGAAAGAAAAAGGAATTGAAAGGGCCTTTAATCATTTATTGAGAGAAACTTTATTTTTTCATTTATATTTCTTTTTCTTTGTTTTAAAATCATGTTTAGGTTTTATTTATTTTGCTTTATACTTAACTTTGTAAATATGATAGTTTAGATTTATTGTTAGGGTATTAAAGATGTAAATCATATATTAATGTTGCTTTATGGATGATAATTAATGGGAATTGTGTTTTTAATGTTTTATTTATTGGTTTGAGTGCCTTTATTGCTATATCTATGTTTAGTAATGATTTTATGTCATGTTATTGATTGAATAATGTTGTGCTTAATTACCAAAATATTATTTTTGACAAGTCCTAGTGAAAAATTGAAAGAAGAAACTTGCGCTAGGTCATAAGCATACTTGTATGATTTTAGAATAGAAATATACCTATACTTATAAGGTGTTCGATAAATTCTCCAACGACCTTAACGGGCCTAACTTGACCAGGTGAGGCCGAAAGGACCATCTTAGGAAGTGTAGGTACGACGCGAGTGACCTTGAAAGAGGCATTGGATTAGTCTTGAGGAGAAAACACTCACTCCTATTGTTTTAAAATCCAATTTCATTTATTTAGCAACTAAATCCTTAGTTTTATCTCAAAAGCCCTAATGTTTTCTCTTCATTGATTTACTTGTATTTCATTTCTTGCTTTTATTTCCAAAAACCTCAAAAATAATTTAATGCTTTTATTTATTTTTACTTTTTCATTCGACCACAATTAGACACGTTTTCTTGGGTTCGATATTTCTTAGAATGCTCATTGGTAAAACTACATAAATTCTCGTACTTGCCAAACATCGATCAAGTTTTTGGCGCCGTTACCGGGGAACGACGTTTTTGTTGTGGTTATTTCTATTGTTTTTGTTTACTTATTTGCTTGATACTTTTGCACTTATAGAAATGTATACTTTTAAAACGCATTAGGAGCTTGGAGAATCAGGAAGTTGTTCCTTTGATTCCGGAGATAGCATTTTGAGGGCAAACCGAACAAATCAAACAAGAGCAAAAATGAAGGGTATACCTAGACCTCCAAGTGAGGTTGATGGAGCTAGAGTTGAGCAAGCCCAAGGTGGTGCCATGGGGAACTAAGTGCTAATGAGAATGGCTTTGAGGAACATTCAAAGGTCGATTATTAGGACATCTCTTTCATGTATTCGACTTAAGCGACAATGAACTATGAATTGAAGACTATTTATTTTAGTATGTTTCCATCATACAATGGTTTGCCATTGGAGGATATGCTTTCATTCTTGAGGGAGTTCTACACCACCATCCAAACATTATCTCTTAATGGTTTGACCGAAGATGAGTTAAGGATGAGGTATTTCCCGTACACATTGAAGGACATAGCAAAGATGTGGTTGATCAACTTACCGAAAGGATCACTTGACACTTAAGAGGAGGTCTATGAAAAATTCATGATGAGGTATTATTCTTATCAAAAGACGGTGGAGTTAAGAAACAAGAAACAAGATTTGCTCTCTTGCAATTAGAGAGTGAGTCGTTTCATGAGGCATGAGAGCGCTTCAAGCTACTATTGAGTCAATGGCCACATCATCAATTTTTTTGGCACTATTGACTCAATTTTTTTATGATGGGCTTACAATGTATGGTCAAACTCTTGTGGATACAGCAGCGGATGCTTACTTTGGAGACAAGACCGCTGAGGAGGTTTATAACATTTATAAGATGTCGACCACAAATTTGCAACAAAAAGCGATTAGAGGAAGGATAGCTGAAATTCATGAGGTAAGCACTCCCACTTCTCTTGATTTGGTTTCAAAGGTTGATGAATTGTTTAGGAAGATGAATTTGTTGATCAAATGTAGTGCTTTAGTGAAGGAGCAATGTAGTTTTTATGATGTTATGAGACATAATGATATGACATGTAGAATTGCCCGAGGTGCGGGTGTTGAATGTGAGGAGTGAACTTTGTGGGGGGATTTCCAAATACTCAACATCCGCTCCTCGAGCCATTCTGATTCGGTATCATCGAGATAAAATTCATCTCATTGAATTTAGATGAATTTAGAGACGAAAGAATTCTCATTTTTATCGAGGTTGATGAATTGTCTAGAAAGATAAATTTATTGATTAAAGGTGGTGCTTTAGTGAAGGAGCAATGTAGTTTTTGTGGTTTTATGGGACATAATGATATGACATGTCGAATGACCCGATGAGCGGATGTTGAATATGAATAAGTGAATTTTGTGGGGGGATTCTCAAATACTCAACCTAGAAGTTACTCATATTCTAACACCTATAATCCGAGTTTGAGAAACCATCCAAACTTTTTATGGAAGGACCCAAACACCAATAGCCCACCAAGACCTATGCATGCACCCAACTTCCAAGCTAGACCCCCTTTTCAACCCACTGTCAACCAAAATTCCCTATTACCCCCGACAACTAATTAAGAGAAAAAAACCACCACTTAAGGATTTAATGGCAAAATTTTTAGGTAAAATGGAGGTTAGGGATGCCAAAATAGATCAAATTATCCAAAGTCAACAAGCCACCATCCAAAATTTTGAGAGACAAATGGGACAACTTGCTAAGACCCTCTCGGATAGGAAAAAAGAGTAAACTATCTAACACTTCTCAAGTCAATCCTAAAGAGAGTGTTATGGATATTATTTTGAGAAGTACGAAACTTGATGAGCCAAGTGTGGGGGAGAAGCACAATCATGGAAAGAAGGCTATTAAGGAAGAGGAAGTGCCAATTAGCCCTTATAAAGATGAAGTCAAGCCTTATGTGCCTCCTCTTCCATTTCCCCAAAGGTTTAGAAAACACACGAAGGATGCAAATTTTATGAAATTTCTTGAGATGTTCAAGAAATTGGAGTTAAACAAACCTTTCTTGGAGGTCATTTCTCAAATGCCTAATTATGCAAAGTTCTTGAAGGAGTTCGTGACAAAAAAAAAAAAGAGGTTGGAAAAGTATGCTATGGTGGCACTTACCAAGGAGTGTAATGCAATTTTATTAAACAAATACCCTCCAAAGCTCAAAGATCCGCAAAACTTTATCATTCCCTGCACTTTTCGTAAATTGGCAAATGTGGATTTCTTTTGTGATTTGGGTGCTTCGGTCAACCTAATATCTTCATCCATATACAAGAAGCTAGGGATTGGAGAGCTAACACTTACAACCGTCAAACTCCAACTTGCGGATTAATTCATCAAGCAACCACTTGGAGTTATGAAAAACATTTTGGTAAAAGTAGGTAATTTCTTCTTTCCTGCTGATTTTTATGTCTTAGAAATAGATGATGCTTATGATACTCATATCATACTTGGGAGACCTTTCTTGACAACCAGTGTGTTGTGTATTGATTTGACTAACGCGAGTATACTTTTTAGAGTGAGGAAGGAAATTGAGGAGTTTCATGTCTCTAAAAATATGTATACATAATTGATTAATCATGATGAGAATATAGTGCATTCTTTAGAGATATGTTGCATAGTATCTAAACCTCTACAATTACACCCTTTGAATGACACCCAAGGTGAGGAACAACCTAAAGAGAAACAACTAGTGTGTTCAAAGGAAATAGAGCTCGGAAAAAAAACCCAATGCGAGAGAAAGGGTAGATGAGAAATGGGTTGGGAGCAGAAATAAAAAACAAAAAAGGAAAGAGTGATTATTGTTTAAGGGGTGATTTTGTTGAAGGTCAACAAATCTATTATTTTCCAACCAAAAATCATTTTCTTTATAACCTCAAACGTTCAATGTGTGGTCTATTTCTGATTTCAAAAGTGATTCATTCGATCCTATAAACATCATTTTGCATGATCATAAATCTATCACTGTTTATAAGAAGCGTTTGAAACCTCCGAAGGGATCCACAATTAGGACTATTTGGCGTTCCAAATAGTTCCTTTGCATACGTTCAAAATAACGTTAAACTAACTTTTGTCCGCAATGACGTTAAACTATAGTTATCTTGCATTTGCATGTAGTGTATGTTTCAATTTTAGTTGCATCTTAGGGTAAAAGCACGTTTATATTTTGTTTTGCATATTTTTGCCAAAAATAGTGAGGTTAATCTTTTTATGCATACATGTTATACCTCTCACCGAATTTAGCATGAATATATTTTGTGTTCCCTAACCTTTATTGTTTCATGCCAACTATGGATTCATGCACTCAAGGCAAAGTGATGGCAAGCAATTGACAATTAGAGAAGCTTTCTAAAGTCTATCCTCTTACTTTATGCTTTATTGTTTCTATTGAACTTGTCCTCATGTTCTTTGTGATTGTTTAGTTTGACCTGAACTTATATTTTTGAACATTGAGAACAATATTCATATTAAGTGTGGGAGAGGGGCTATTGATTGCTTCTTTAGATTGTGTTTATATGCTTTGTTTTGTACATTTTTATTGAAAATGCTTTGTTTTGCTTATTTTTGTCAAAAATGCTTGAAATTTTTGCTTGAATTGTGCTTAATTTGTTTAGAATACATTAAATTTGAAAGAATAGAATTTGGATTGAATTGAATTGGTTGAATGATTTTTGTAGTGTATTAATATGCTTTTAATATGATTAATTGAGAAATGCATGCTATTTCTTGAATTTTTTTCTATATAATTTGGCATTTTTTGATTCCAAGGTTAAGAGTTTCATTATCAACTAATTTAGTTTATATATAGGGACATAAAAGAGACTTTCAAACTTGTTGCTAAGTTGTTTTTAAACAAATATGCTTAAATGTTTGAATTATATTTGAAATTTTTTGTAATACACTTGACTTCTAATTAAATGAAATGTGCTTATTTTAAATGTGTGAAATGATAAAAACTTCTCTTTTTGAGGGTAAACCTAAATGAAGATAAACGCATGAGACCCCAACCTTGAGGTAAAAAATTTAGTACACCCAAAGATCTTAAATAAGTATTTTTACACAAGACCCTTAATTCGTTGACTACATTTGTAACACCCAAAAATAAGAGGAAAGTGATCAATTGAATAAAGTAGTGACAGAAAATAAGAAAGAAAGCACTTATGAATAGACATAGAATAAATAAAACCAAGTTTGCTCCAAAACAAAAGAAATTGTATTTCGAACTTAGCAATGGGGGAGATAAGCTTCACAGATGCCAATAGATTAGGAAATTTGATAGATATTCTCTCGAAATTGCAACTTCTTAATGTCAAAATTTGCTTTGCAATTGATGAATAGTATTGTCTTTCCTCCCTTGATCATTTTACTTGCATACACGCATAGTATAAGAATTCACTTGCCTCTTTGATTTAAATTGTATTCTTTTCCTCGAGACTGAATTTGGTTTACTTAGGGACAAACAAACGAATAAATGTGGAAGAATTTGATGTATGCTAAAATTGCATATTATAATTGGCAAAGATTTTTAGCATTTTTCGTCCTACAATAGATCTATTAACATTGTATTTATATATTTATTGTATTTTGTAGATTCGATTAATTTGCATGAATTTAGATGGAAAATGCATGAAGATTAAATGAGTCAAGAGTGCAAAGGAAGTAGAAACAAGTAATGAAATATAGCTAAAATGTGTACAAGTTGAAGTCACCAAGTTATGCACAAGTTAAAGAAATAGTGTTGGCTCACAGTCATAAATAGTGATCATGATCACTGTTCATAGGCATTGTTCATTCATGGGCACTGTTCATTCACGGCTGTGACTGTGCCTATGAAGAATTTTTGGAAAGAGAAAATCGGCAAAAAACAACAATTCAATTGGGGACCAAAGCATATTCCAAGGGCATTTTAGAAAAACTTTTGTTAGGGTTTGTGGGGGAACCTAAAGCATTATAAATAGACTTCTCCTACATCATCTTTTAAAATCTTGGACACTTACACATTAAAAAAGAGAATCATTCTCTTACACAAGAAAAGAACAGAAGAATTGAAAGGGCCTTTGATAATCGAGAGAAACTTTATTCTTTCCTTTCTATTTTTTTTCTTTGTTTTAGAATCACGTTTAGGTTTTATTTATTTTGCTCTATGCTTAACTTTGTAAATATGCTAGCTTAGATTTATTGTTAGGGTATTAGAGAAATAAACCATGGATTGATGTTACTTCATGGATGACAACTAATGGGTATTGTGTTTTTAATGTTTTATCTATTATTTTGAGTGCCTTTATTGCTATATCTATGTTCGTTGATGATTTTATAACTTGTTATTAATTGAATGATGTTGTACTTAACTATCACAATGTTGTTTTCGACAAGTCCTAGTGAAGAATCGAAAGAAGAAACTGAGATTAAGTTATAAGCATAGAACTTGTATAGTTTTATGATAGAAATACACATATGCCTACAAAATATTCGATAAAATTCCCCAACAATCTTAATGGGCCTAATTTGACTAGGTGAGGCCGAAAAAGCCCTATTAAGAAGTGACCTTAAAAGAGGCATTGGGCTAGTTCTGGTAAGAGAGCACTCACACCCATTGTTTTAAAACTCAATTTCATTCATTTAGTAACTAAATCATTTGTTTTATCTCGAAAACGCTAACGTTTTCTCTTCATTGATTTACTTGTGTTTCATTTCTTGCTTGCTTTTGTTTCCAAAAACCCCAAAAATAATTTGATGCTTTTATTTATTTTTGTTTTTTCATTCGACCACAATTAGACACGTTCCCTTGGATTTGATATCCCTTGAAATACTCCTTAGTAAAACTATATCGATTATCGTACGCTTGAGAGACATTGATCAATCGAACATACCCGATGCAATCATGTTGCATAGTTAGCAAATAAATTTTTTGCACTAATGCCTACGCGCCTATATGACTACCCAAAGCCTTTTATATTCTTCAGCAACAATCCTCTAATCATTCTTTTCGTGCATGCATTTAAGTAAATGGTCGTTATAGGCTCAACAATGGAGGACAACATTCACCACAACAAAGCAAGCACTATAGTGGATAGCCTTAGTAGCATATTGCTCGTCTTCTAACAAAAATCCCATCCAAATATAAGTTAGTATATCGACAACCCAATTTGGGATAGTTTGTTCAACTGTCCACAAAACCACAACGTCCTTGTTGATTGATGGATGGTAGATGGCTTCAATAAAATTCTAGTGGTTGTTAGAGGGTGATGTACAGGTGCGCAAGCTTCGATAAAGAATTGACATGAACATTGTCGGATCTCAAAAAGGCCTATAAGGTACAATTCGCTTCTTGTTTTGAATGCATTAATACAGAAAAGCTGAAATAGATGTTATGGGTCAATTTTTTTTTTTGCTCACATAGTGATTGAAAATTTCTTCATATTGCATAAAAGGGCTTAATGAAACAAAAGTTTCATGTTCAGTTTTGAATTAGAGACGTTAAAGATGATGAATCAGCGTCGACTATAACCTGTAGCCTTCTAAGCTAATGATGCAAAGTTCGATTTCCGCTACCCGCTCTAAATCTATATGGTGTATATATTATATATATACTAAATATACTAAACTATTTTGAGTTTATAATTAAAATTTGTTCTATAATTTTAGATATGTTGCCTCAAAAAATGCACAACAATAATGATGAATACTTGAATACTCAGAAATCATGAATGTCGTCTTGAGACTTAAAAATATAGAATACGATGAAGTCGGAATGCTCCCCGGAGAAGTCTTCGATGCTCAAGTCAGTAGATAATTCAACAGAATAACAGTATGTGTGAAGAATAGAACATCCCTTGAGAAATATTCATCAGGTCTATTTATAGAGTGGTAATCATGGTTAGAAGTTAGTGTCTTGTAACGTTCTTGCTTAATGGTGATCCGAAACGTCTTCTATTACCATTAAGCACACTTAATGGATTTTTAATCATACCTCATCAAGATATATACTGTATCTAGATTAAATTTATAGATTAACATTATTTAGATATTGTTATAATAATATAATATAAATAAAAATTAATTATAGAATAATGAAATATTTAATTACATATAAATATGATTATTCAATAGAAATTAGGTAATACCCGAGCCACCACAATAGTGTACTCCATTGCTCCTCTTTCCTATTAAGTAGTCACTACTTGAGCTATAGAAGAAGCTTTCTGACCAATAGCTACATAAACACATTACATTTTGCCCTCATTGATTGAGAATTGTATCTGTGGCTACTGTTGTTTTACTAGTCTGTTTGTCCTCAACAATTAATTCTCGTTGACGCCGTCCTATAGGGATCATCGAATCAATAGCAATAAGTCCTGTTAGCGATGATGAGAAAAGTCGCCCAATATATAATCCTAAATTCAACACGCCACCTACACCAGGAGCTCAAATAGGTTGACGGAAAGGAAGATAATAGGTTCCTCATCCCTCGATATAAAGAAGTTTATAAGGCAATAATTTGAAGCATTCAGGCCTCTAAAGCAAGATGAAAGTGTCCTACTGGATAAGAAGGCCTAAAACACCTATCAAGGGAAGAATTATGTGCTTGAATGATCCACTTGCCGCCGCTAACGTGACCATCTCAAAAAGATTTGCCTATCTGTGGCAGATTCACTATATGGAAAATGTGTTGGAAGACAACCTCCTTCCGCGGAGCATAAGCCTTCCTTTTCCTTCATCTCTGCTGCCTAGAACTAGTAGCCAATCTCCTAGAAAGATCGCATCTAGGGATTAAAGCCTAAAGGAGAAAATCCTACTTCCTAAAAAGAAGAGGAAGGAGCTAAATAAATACGTGAAGCAGAATACTAAAGAATGGATAGGATAAACCTATAGGGCTTCAATTCCCCTTGATCTCTGGTGCGAACAAGTGTTCAATCGGATCGAAAGGATCTCTCACGTGCTTTTTTTTATATACAAAAAACATGAATGAAAACAAATAAGAAAATAAAAAATTCTAAAAGAAGAGTGGCCATTGTCTAATGAATAAGACATAGGTTTTCTAAACCCTTGGTATATGTTCAAATCCCATTGAACACATTTTATATATATAATGAATTTTTTAGAATATTTTTTAGATTTTTATAAGAATTATATTGAATGATTTGAACAAGAGATGATCATACTTATTGATTAGGCTTCTAACTGTTTACTCTTATACTTAATTTAAGTATAAGATAAGTATAATATTAAAAAGTATTATATATAAAAAAGATCAATAATAAAGATTTAAGAGATTATTTTCTTTATACTTGTTCCTAAAGTCAAAAACATTCTGGTTGTTCTTGAATAGCTTCTTTTAAAAAGGCTTCTACCACTTTGGTGAATGTTTTAGTAGAGGATATTATTTCTTAGAACTGAGGTTTATTCGTTTTTAAGTAATTGCATAACACGAAAAGAAATTTCCTTACTTGTCCAATGTCTGATGAATCAAGAAAACCATTCACTCTGGTATAAATGGTCATTATCTGTTCATCCATCGTGATAATATCATAATTGAATAATTGAATCCAACCAATTCCAATTATCTTGTTTGGCTCACATAAAGAATTTGCAATTCCAATTCTCAAGGACAATTCCTTGAGGTTGTAATAATTCTTCCTCCAATTTTTAATCCAAGAACAAAAAATTCTCAATTCCAACTCTCTCTCTCCCCCAATTCTCTCTCCCTCCCTCCCTCTAAACAATATATTAAATTCATATTAAATAATTAAATATTTAATCAATATTAAATAATAATTTAAATAATTAAATTCTAATTTTGATCATATTAATTCTAACTCAATTCCAATTTTGTATATTATTCAAACATAAGAATTCTAATTTCAACATAATTGGAATTAAAATTCTAATTCTAAATTCCAATTCAGTAATCCAAACGAACTCTAAAATCATTTAAAATCAGAAGAACAAATTTTAAGGATTTGAAGAGAGGAGAGGGACTTATGATAGAGTGATGGAGAAAAGATAAATCAAGAGGAAGTTGGATGGGAGAGAGGATTTGTAGTTGTTGTTGGGTAGTGCTTTTAAGGGAAGAAACGGGTTCGGTGAAGGGAGGAGTGCTTGGTGGAGATGGGTTTGATTTGTTTTTTTTTGCGTAGTTGGGTAAGCATGGTTTTGGTCGGGTTTTTGTTAGGAGTAGTTGGGTGAATTTGTGTTTGATTGGGTTTAGGTTTACATGTTAACATGGACAAGTTCATAAATTAGATAGATACACACTTGTTACACGTGACAATCATTTTAACATAACCGTGTTTTTTCTCTTCTAGAAGGGGACACACACGATAGAGCAATTTCCGAAGTAAGAAACAAAAGAAGAGTTCATTGGAGATAGGTTACTCACAATATTAGTATTGAGATTCCATCTTCCTTCAAAAACATTTGGACTCCATCAAGCATAAGGTGCTTCCATCAGTATACCAAGATTTAAGCTTCCTCAGGAATATCCCAATGATGCATGTCACCAGAAACTATTATTGCCATATCTTTCCACCTATCTGGTTTAACCAAACTGTTGCATAACATAGAAATGAAGTAAAAACCAATCTTCAATAGTGATCAATGTAATGAACAAAAAAAAAACTAGTGATGTTGCAGTGCACAACCTTGTAATTCCTACAAACATTGCTTCCATAAACCAAACTCATGACCAAGAAAATTTGGATTTTTCTCCACAACAAATACCACTTGTTTACGCCAAGTTTCTTCAGCATCATACAGAAAGCCTGATTTGCCTACAAATTCACTGGTAAAAATGTGAATTCTACGAGTTAAACAAACGGTGCTCTAACTAATACAATGCAAACACAAAGAATCAATTAAACAATTTAACATTAAGAACAAACCAATTCGTACCTTGAAATAATAGAACCCATCTCAAACCAACATCATGCCCAAAAGAGATGAAACTAGCATCAAAATCAGCAAAGGTTTTGATCTTCACTCAGGTTTGCTCTTCACGTGTCAAAATTAAAAGTTAAACAAAGATCTTTACCTAGGTTTATTCTTCACCATCTCTACGCTCTTTACTCTCTCTCTCTCTCTCCTTTTCTTTGCCTCCATTGTTGATTTTGGTTTCAAACTTGAAATCCCTACGACACCGTTTGACAGTCCAAGAATTAGGCATGAATTGAAAAATCGACCCCAACCAATTCCAATTATCTTGTTTGGCTAACATAAAGAATTTGTGTTAGCCAAGATCGAAACACAACACTAATACACCACCAAGATCAAAGCACCATAGATCGAAATACAACCAAAACAAATTGAAATGTATAATTAGAACAAACCAAGACATTACAAATCGAAATTCAGAACATGTGAAACACCAAAATTCAATTGCCATCACCACCTCAATCACTGAAGCAAATCGAAAACCCATAAAAAACACATTAAAACTATTGCCAAAGCATAGTAGCAAGCAACATTACCACCACTACACCACCCCATCAAAGATGAACCCACGCTCTTGTGCATATTTGACAAATGTGGCAATAGAAGTTCTTCCAACTTGGATTCTTGAGAGACTAGATATATTGGAGTAAGAGAAGAAACTCACCTCTGCCCAGAAACTTATATCTGTTCAATCCTCGAGATGATGAGCAAAGGTTTTGATCTTCACTCAGGTTTGCTCTTCGCGTGTCAAAATTAAAAGTTAAACAAAGATCATTACCTAGGTTTGTTCTTCACCATCTCTCTGCTCTTTACTCTCTCTCTCTCTCCCCCCCCCCCTTTCTTCGCCTCCATTGTTGATTCTGGTTTCAAACTTGAAATCCCTACGACACCGTTTGACAGTGCAAGAATTAGACATGAATTGAAAAATTGGTCACAACCAATTCCAATTATCTTGTTTGGCTCACATAAAGAATTTGCAATTCCAATTCTCAAAGACAATTCCTTGAGATTGTAATAATTCTTCCTCCAGTTCTTAACCCAAGAACCAAAAATTCTAAATTCCAACTCTCTCTCCCCCTCTTTCTCCCTCCCTCCCTCTAAAAAATATGTTAAATCCATATTAAATAATTACATATTTAATCAATATTAAACAATAATTTAAATAATTAATTCTAATTTTGATCATATTAATTCTAATTCTGTATATTATCCACATAAGAATTCTGATTCTGATTCAATCTAATTCCAAAATAATTGGAATTACAATTCTAATTCTAAATTCTAATTCAGCAATCCAAACGAACCCTAAGATCATTTAAAATCAAAAGAACAAATTTTAGGGATTTTAAGAGAGCAGAGGGACTTATGATAGAGAGATGGAGGAAAGATAAATCAAGAGGGGGTTGGACAGAAGAAAGGATTTGTAGTTGTTGTTGGGTGGTGCTTTTAAGGAAAGAAACTGGTCCGATGAGGGAGGAGTGCTTGGTGGGGCTGGGTTTGATTTGGTTTGTTTTGCGTAGTTGCGTAAGGATGGTTTTGGTCAGGTTTTTGTTACGAGTAGTTTGGTGAATTTGTGTTTAGTTGGGTTTATATTTACATGTTAACATGGACAAGTTCATAAATTAGGTAGCTACACACTTGTTACACGTGGCAATCATTTTAACATAACCGTGTTTTTCTCTTCTAGAAGGGGACACACACGATAGAGCAATTTCCGAAGTAAGAAACAAAAGAAGAGTTCATTGGAGATAGAGGTTACTCACAATATTAGTATTGAGATTCCATCTTCCTTCAAAAACATTTGGACTCCATCGAGCATAAAGGGCTTCCATTAGTATCCCAAGATTTAAGCTTCCTCAAGAATATCCCAATGATGCATGTCACCAAAAACTATTATTGCCATATCTTTTCACCTATCTGGTTTAACCAAACTGTTGCATAACATAGAAATAAAGTAAGAACCAATCTTCAATAGTGATCATTGCAATGAACCAAAAAAAACTTAGTGATGTTGCAGTGCACAACCTTGTAATTCCTACAAACATTGCTTCCATAAACCAAACTCATGACCAAGAAAATTTGGATTTTTCTCCACAACAAATACCACTTGTTTACATCAAGTTTCTTCAGCATCATACAGAAGCCTGATTTGCCTACAAATTCACTGGTAAAAATGTGAATTCTATGAGTTAAACAAACGGTGCTCTAACTAATACAATGCAAACACAAAGAATCAATTAAACAATTTAACATTAAGAACAGGCCAATTCGTACCTTGAAATAATAGAACCCATCTCAAACCAACATCATGCCCAAAAGAGATGAAACTAGCATCAAAATCAGAACACAGCAAATTGCTAAGATCATGTGAAACTAAGCCACGTAACAACAATACTGTATTCAGTGTTGTTTTAAGTTTAAATGTGTTCAAGCAAATTAAGTCAAAAAAGAACGCCCTTCAAATAATGAGCCCTCATCTTTCTAAGGGCAAGATTGTTTGCTCCGTAGACAGCCACTTCTCCAGAAGTTGCACTATGAAATGGATATCCTTTAGGCACCTTCAATAAATTCAAGCAACAAAATAAGCAAAATAAATCGAAGCCAAACAAATAAACCAGAGGAATTTAAAAAAGAACAATAAAAAGTACATGCTATATAATGGAAGAAGCAGGAAGTACATAAAATGTGAATTGACATTGAATTTTTGCTCTAACATATATCTATGAGATACCTATTACAACATAAATCAGTAAAGTGTCATCATTGACAATGTACCCCAAATATGACCCTTACCTTACATGTTTCCCCTAATCAAACTATTTTTGATAATCAGTCAAAAAGTCTCCACCCAAAATCCTTTAGCATTTCCCTCTATTAACCAACAATTGACATCAGAGCTCTCTTAATCGTAAGTATCATCGAGTCTACAAACTGGAAAATTGAAAGACCGCCCTGTCTTGGAACTAGAATTTTCTAAAAGACCTTCATAAACTAAAAAACTGAAGACCAATAAGTTTGTAAACTGGAAATTTCAATAAGACCTTCACATCTATAATAAACTGAAAAATCAAAAAAACACTACTATGTCTTTAAATTGAAAATTTCAGAAAGACCTTATGTCTATAAAATGAAAATCACGGAAGACTTGTAGCCACTGTGACTCAAACAAAGCGTAAGCACAAGACTAGGATATAAAGAGGAACCTGTGACCTCTAAAGCTGCTTCAAGTACAAGTTCAGTTTGAAGGGAAGAAAACAACAACAAATCCGAATTCTCCACCCTTTAAACTAAGAGGGAATGTAAAAAAAAAAATTCAGAGGCAGAATAATTTAGCTTAGTCATAACATTTTTAGCTAGAATTTTGAATGCTTCAAACTTTCCATTTATTATGAGTCTAATCAAATATATGCTCTTATTTATAGCCAAGAAACCTATATGGAGATGCTTTGTGTAGCTCATAAGTTCAACAAATAAAACAAGACCAGTTCTAGTCCTTCGATGTATTCTTCCTCTAAAAACCAACAATATTCACAAAACCATTGTTTTAAAAACCTACAACACTAATGGAAGCACATAAATATCAATATCCAAAGAATATGCTAAGATTGAACCAAAATGATATGAAATGAGATTTAAAATTGGAAAATATTTTTCTTTTCATTTTAAAGAATTTAAAGAATACGCTAAGATCATATAATATTATGATCCGTCGGGGAATGAATATGTAGTTAATGTAAAGGAGCAAGTTACAAAATCAACTATTACCGAAAATATCTCCTTTGTAGCACTTCCTGTTTTTCTAAGCTCTTCAGTAACCAAATTGCAAAATCAACTGCAAAAAAGAACTTAAAATGAGGCCAATTTACAAAATCAACTGCATACAAAGGTTTATTTTACTGTATGATCAAATTAACCTATGATATTGATGTACCAAAAAATTGTCAGTCTAAAAAATTTAGCAGGAATTACTTGATCTTATATTTCCTGGGAAAGGAGAATAACCTGTTTCACAATTAACATCGTTGTCATTGCTCAATGAAGATGGTCGAATTGATTGTATTCCACAATAATCACCATTGATCTCCCCGAAAATCCAAGATATTTTATCAATTAAACTGATCTAAAGGCACATAAATTGTCATCGCAAAGATAGACACATGTAGAACTATAATATTAACAACCTAATAGCACTTTGTAGTGGCTGAAAATGATAAAGCTTATATGATGTCTCAGATATTATACCAAAATTTATACAAAGTTCAAGTATTCAAAGCTTATACCCATTAAAGCTAATGTAAACACTACTCTGGCTAATACATACAAACAAGAAGAACCAATTCAACAACAAGAACCTTAAGCAGAAAGCTATTTGTACCTTGAGATAATATAACCCATCTCTAATTAGCATCATGCCTGTAGAGTGATGAAACAAGCATCAAAATGACAACAAAATAGATTTCTAAACTATAAATTGTGTGTGAGACTAAGTCATACAACAATAGTACCTATAGCCACTATTGTTCAAGTTTAAAATGAGTGCACGCAGAGTCACCAAAGGATGCACATCAAACAATGAGCTTCTTATATTCTCTGTTTCAAGGATGAGCAAGGGACAAGAGAAAGAGAGCAAATCTCTTCTTGATAGAGGGCCATTAACCAAGAAGCCACAATCTAAGGCAACAACTGAGAGGAACATAAGATGGCAATACAGACCAGAGAGAGAGAGAGAGAAACTCTCCAATAAAATAGTCAGTGAAAAAGCGGCAAGATGGGAAAAAAGATGGGGTTTCTTGTTAATAGCATACACATACTGATTCATTTCAGTTCCCTTAGCGCACTGAGTGCCATGCCAATATAGCTATTAAACAAGCAACTATTAGAGAATCTCTTTCTTTCAACTCAAAAACATGTTCAATTCGACAATGAGAAGTCAAAGAGCAGAAGTTTATGAACCTTCTTTCAGCCAGTTTTTCTGTTTTCAAGGCCAGAATCTTCTGTGTCAATCCAGTCAGTAATGATTATACTTAAATCAGGATAGCAGAAACAGATTCATCTCCTCGATGTAATCCCATTTGTTCTATTTTGGAACTTTACAGGCCACAATGGCCAATATTGCAGCAAATACTGTGTCCGCATAATATTTAAAATCCACCTCACGGGCCATAATTGCCAATATTGCAGCAAAGGCTCCATCCGCAAAATGCATAAAATCCACCTCCTATTTTCGCACTTGAAACAACATAATTAGCAAACCATATTTGCATGGCATAAAACAACAATGAAAGACAACATTGGTATTTCCTATTAAACAAGATACATCTGACGCAACAATTAAGAGAAGAGGCACATGACATAGGGGCTGGCAAAAAAGAGAATATATCTCTTATTGATCAACCATAAAAGCACCATGACAATTTGTTCGAGCAACTTAGCCAAACAAAATGGGGATTTGTCATCTAATAAGCGATACACAAAACACTAGTAATAATTTCTTAGATCCCCTCTTGTGTTGAGCACCACTGGTACAAATTTATCTTGGCTATCTTTGTGCATTAAGCACCAATAAAGCCCCATTAAACAACAAACCACTGTTTTTCATCAAATAACTAAGCATCCATTAAGAGGGACAAGAGAAAGAAAATCTCTTTGTAGATCAGTTTGTATACCCGGCACTTGAAAACCAACAAAACAAACAGAGGCTCACTACCAAATAGGCTCCACAATATGATTCATCTTGCTTCCTTCCATGTTGTAGCACATTAACTACTATAATCCAATAAAACAAGCAGCCACCTCATTGTTTTATATAACCATAAAATAGAGCACAACTAATTAACCATTCAAGGTACCAATTGACAGGGACATGAGATGGGACAATGAACCAGAGGAGGAGGAGAATTTTGTTAATGATCAGACAAAAAAAGGCACTAGCCCAAGCTTATCTCACTCCCCTAGAGCATTAAGCAGTAACACGAATTCATTGCGGTTGTATTAGTATGTCAAGCACATGCCACAAAATCTAATTTCCTGCGGTCAAGTTCCCGCATTAAGCACAGGCCATCAAACAACAAGCCTTACATCCAAGGCGACAACAAAGCGGCACATGAGATGGTAGAATGAACAACATAGAGAGAAACTCTCTTATTGATTAGCCAACAAAATAGGGAAATAAACCAGCAATAACTTGTGTGAGCAACTCAAAAACAATAGACAATACTTTGATAATAGGCAACACCAGTGATTAGTTATCTCAAGCTTCATGATCAATTTGTACAATAAGGCAACCCCCGGTAGAGAGAAGAGGCACATGAGACCTTTTTAAGGCAGCTACCGAAATTTTCTTTGTGCAACTTATAGCTACCAACAATTAAGAAAAAAGAGAAATCTCTTACTGAAAAGAGGCACCAAAGAGATTTTTTTAAGGAACTTAGCCACAAAAGATAAAGCATTGTTGTCTAATGGGCTACACAAAACACTGGTACCAGTATAGTTCCCTTTAGTGCATTAAAGTGACGCCATCAAACAAGCAGCCGCGATTAAGAGGGACAGGGACAAGCTTCATAATCAATAAGGCAACTACTAAATTATAGAGAAAAAAGGCCCATAAGACCGTTTTAGGCAACCCCCAAAAGTTTTTGTGCAACCAATCACGAAGAATGATATAGCTGCAGACGTTGTGATCAATTCATATAATAAGGCAACCTCCAAATTATAAAGAAAAGAGGCACATACAACAGTATTAGGCAACCTCCAAAAGATTTTACTTGCAACCGATCACAGCGACTGAGTTCATGATCAATTCATATAATAAGGCAACCTCTGAATTATAAAGAAAATAGGCACATACAACAATTTTAGGCAACCACTGAAAGGTTTTCCTTGCAGCCAATCACAGCGACCAATATAACCGCAAGCTTCATGATCAATTCGCATAATAAGGCAACCTCTGAGTTATAGAGAAAAGAGACACATAAGACAGTTTTAAGCAATTAACAAAAGTTTTTTTCTGTGCAAACGACTGTTTAGCCACTGTTCGGTTGCTGGGACACCTGATCAATTTATAAGGCAACCACTGAATCATAGAGAGAAAAGGCACAGAGGCACATTAGACATTCTTAAGGCAACCACCAAAACTTTCTTTGTGCAATTTATAGCCGGCAACAATTGAGAAAAGAGGGACATGAGATAAATCTCTTATAGAAAAGAGGCACCAGTGAGAATTTGCAGCTTCGCTGTGAAAGATAAAGCATTGTTGTCTAATAGGCTACACAGAATGCTAGTACTAGCTCATCTCAGTTCCCTTTGTGCATTAAGCACTACTAGTACTAACTCATCTAAGTTCCCTTTTGTGCATCAAGCACCAATGAAGCCCATTAAACAAGAAGCCACAATTGAGAGGGGCAGGGACAAAGTATCTACTGAGGAGCAGGGACAATGAATTTGCATAATAAGGCAACCACCGGAAGCAAATTCTAAGACAGTTTTAAGCAATCACCAAAAGTTTTTTCTGTGCAAACGACTGTTATAGCCACAGTTCGGTTGCAGGGACACCTGATCAATTTATAAGGCAACCACTGAATCATAGAGACAAAAGGCACATAGGCACATTAGACATTTTTAAGGCAACCACCGAAACTTTTTTCGTTCAATTTATAGCCGGCAACAAATAAGAAAAGAGGGACATGAGATAAATCTCATAGAAAAGAGGCACCAGCGAGAATTTGCAGCTTCGCTGCGAAAGATAAAGCTTTATTGTCTAATAGGCTACACAGAATGCTAGTACTAGCTCATCCCAGTTCCCTTTGTGCTTTAAGAACTACTAAAACTAACTCATCTAAGTTCCCTTTTGTGCATCAAGCACCAGTGAAGCCCATTAAACAACAAGCCACAATTGAGAGGAGCAGGCACAAAGCATCTACTGAGGGACAGGGACAATGAATTTGCATAATAAGGCAACCGCCGGAAGCAAATTCTAATTATGGCACATACACAAAGCAAAATTCTTATTAAGGCATCCGCAGAAAGCTTTTCTTTCATCTCAACCATACGAGGCAACAATTAAAAAAAGAGAGGGACATACCGAAAAGAGGCACCAGTGAGATCTTGTAAGTGGCCCAGAGATAAAGCATCAGTTTCCTTCTGTGCATTAAGCACCAGAAGAACCCATTAAACAACAAGCCCACAATTGAGAGAAATAAGGACAAGGCATCTACTGAGAGGGACTGGGACAATGAATTTGCATATTAAGGCAACCACAGAAAGCAAATTCTTATCAAGGCAACCACAAAAAGCTTTTCGTGCACCATACAATGCAAACAATTAAAAAAGAGAGGGACGTGCAATAAATCTCATACTAAATAGAGCCACCTGTGAGATTTCTTCGAGCTTTAAGCAGCAGCGAAACCCATTGGACAAGAAGCCACTATTGAGAGAAATAGGGACTAGGCATCTAATTAAGACGGACAGTGGATAGCCACATAAAACATAGCACAACTGATTAGAGTTACAGGGATGTCAAATCTTTAAAAACCCTAATTTTGCGAGTCAAGCGTGCCAGAATAACCAAACTTTCATCAAGTCCCAAGCAGAAACCCTAATTCTGTTCAGATAAAAGGAAACTGAAATTCGGAATGGGGTCAAATCACACTAGAAAAGAAGAAATAACATAGACATTCGCAAAACCTCAGTTTAAATAATAGAAACTAAAATACGCCGCAGAGGCTGTATTTATAAGGAGAGCAGAGTCTGTGACTTTTAGGCCTACGGCGGTCTGTTTGGTTGCGTTCTTAACAAGCACGTGTCAATTGACGGGCTTGCCCCTGCTTTTTCAAATCCGCGTGCCGTTTTTAGCCGTTGGTTTCCTGCATATTGGGCTTCTTTGATGGGCCGAAAAGTGAAGCTCTTATTATCCCTTTATTTTTATTATAAATACTAATTAATTATGATAATTATACATTCTCTAGCCACGTCAGCAACGCTCTCTGCTTGTATTATACATCTCCGAATCAACCGCAAATGCCCGCCGCAACAATCAGCGACTGAGCTGAATCTCTCACACATGTATGGCGTCGCTGATGAGAATCGCAACAGCAAGAAGAAATCCATCTCTTCTTCTTCCTCCAGCTATCTTCGTTGCCTGTCGAGGCGTGGCCACTAGACTCTTTGTCGGAGGTATTTACTTCCACGTCCATTATGTATTCGTCGAAATGTCTGAACCAAACCTGTTTTATTCCCGTTTAATTTGAACCCCTTCTGTGTTTCAGGATTGTCGTTTTGCACCACCGAGGACAGATTGTCTCAGGCGTTTTCTCAGTACGGTCAAGTTATTGAAGGTGGGTGGTTAGCTAGCTAGTTAGTTTTGATTGACTCCATGTTGCTTCACTTGAACCACATTGAGCAATGGTCATCATTTTTTTCTATTTTGTGGTTTTCCAGCTGAAATTGTCGCCGATAGGGTTACGGCGAAATCGAAAGGATTCGGATTTGTTACTTTTGCTTCTACAGACGAAGCCGCTTCTGCTATAACTGCTATGGATAGGAAGGTAAAAATGTTAGTTTTCTCCGGTGTTTTTATTCTAAACTCTTGAATTTTTCGTATGTGACAAGAACAAGTTGTTATGTGTGGCAGCCGCTGGATGGACGAGTTATTTATGTGAATTATGCAAAGGCGAAAGTTGATTTTAGAGGCGGCATGCCAATTGCGAGAGGTCCTCCTGAGCCATTCGACATCCAAGAGTTGAAGGAATTGGATAATTAGTTTATCTTGAATATATTCACAGGAAGGATCAGCCAGGCTCACGCTTTGCATGTGTCTAAACTCAGTATTCTATTAGCAAGTGATTGAGGTTCGCTGTGTGGAACTGCGACCAGGTTGATTTTGCAATGATTCCGCGTACATGGTTGAATGCATAATATCTTAATGATTACAAAAAAGAATGTTATCAGTCCTGTTGATTTAATAAAAATTAATAGAAGTTCTAGTGATTAGTGAAATACTATTGGTTGTCGGATTATGAATACTGTTTGAAATTGATGTTTTTGGTATATTAATTGCTGCTTTGTATCTATCATCAGTTAAAAGAAAAACCTTGTAATCAGCACCTTTGGCACCAGTGGCACAATTAAGCAAGTTGGTAGGATCCTGGGAAGCACTGATGCTTAGTGATACCTAGATTGATTATGTACCAGTGGTTAAAAGAAAAGTGCTGGCTGGTTCAATCGTTAGAACCGCCTTTGTCTCATCTATACAATTCACCATTGTCTGTCCTAACTCCTAAGCAATGTCTAGGTGGGGAAGGCTTTGCCTTTTTTACTGCATTTTTCTGGAAAACCCCTTCTGCTGTGCCCTTTGTAGAGGAAAACCAGAGGGCAAGATTGATTATTTTTTATACCAGACTAATTACCAAACCTTCAACTCTTCAAGACCAACTGTTATTTCGAATATCCGCCCTGGAAAATCACATTCTGACGTTATCACTCTTGCCTATGGTAGTTAAACCTACTCATTCCAGGAATGTGCCCTTGCATTCTGATGTAGGCGGACACAGTCCACACAAAAGTGAACGCCTGTGTGTGTGCTAGTCTCCTCTTTACTTTTTCACCCTTACAATCACGTAGTGGGTCGGGTACTAGTTATAGAACAAGATCACGCCTCGTGCCTTTCTTCTAATCTACTACAATGTTGCTCGTTAAGGTTAAGATTATATTTGGTGTGTCCAAAAGTTTGTTTGCCCTTATCAACACATTGCTACAGTGGTCTTGGCATAATCTACTTGTCTTAGAAAGTCATTTTGTCTTGTATTTTCCAGAAAGCAGCTATGAAGCTTCAAGCTTTATTGTGCATTTCCAATGTTTAACCTGAAATTAGAGTTCCTGACTTCCTTAATTGTTGTTCAATAGTCTTAAAGATGCCACATTGAAAATTATCAGCCCTGACGAGGAAAAAATATGTGATGTAGATGAGGTATTTGATGTTGATTGTCGGTGGAATCTAATGTCATTTACATTCTGGTAGTTGTTGAACAATTGATAACAAACTCCATTTGCGTCTGGAGAGTTCGCCATTAATTGGATCATTACGAAACAACCTCTTGCGAATGATCAACTGTCCCTCTCTACGGAACAAGATACCATTTCTAGCCATTAATTGGCAACCGATCTCCCTACTATTTGTCCAGCACTGATCCTATCATTCCCGACTTCTTTTTAGTACAACGGGATTCTAACTATGAATCTCAAATTGTACAATGTATACATCCAACTACTAGAACGATATTAGATTAATGAAAATTGGTAGATATTGAGACCTAGTTTCTAGCATTGAAGGACATTTTTTTGGATAATGTGTGTGCCATAGTCATTTTTCTTTTTGTCTGTCTATCACTACGAATCAACAATGAGCGTTTTAGACAACTTATAAATGAATTCCATAAAATTTTATATTTAGTCTGAATATATTAACTAAAATAAATAAAACCAAAATAAATCGAGTAATATACTACAATATTCTTTCCCTTTTTTCCTCTTTCTCTGTATTTAGTCTTTCTATTCGTTCTCTATCATCTTCAATAAATCTTCAAAACCGAAAGTTGACAATCTCAGGTGTGTGCTGGTCTCCTTTAATTTTTCACTCTTTCTAACAACACAATATCGTAAACTAGTTCTCTCACAAATCACGTAGTGCCGTAGTAGGATGGGTACTGGTTACAAAACAATATCACGCCTCTTTCTTCTAATCTACAAGGTCGTTCGTTATGCTTAAGACTATACGTTTACGACAAAAAGTTCGGTTGCTCTCAAAGCATAAGCAACTTGGTACTTAGCATGTCGTTTTTATTTTTGTTAGAAATCTTCATATAACTAAAACTTTACACTAATACTACACTAGTACAAAACTCGTGCTATGCACGGTGCAATATTTTTATTTAAATTAATAAATAATATATTAACCACTAGCGATTGGACATGTCAAGTATTCTATGTCAACACAAGAAGTGAACAAATCAGAGAAAACAAGAGGCTTGTCATTAATTACAAACCATTCAACATGTTCGTAAAAAATGATAAATTTCATCTTACAAAGATCCAGTCATTGCTTGTTCATTTCCATAAAGTAAGGGTGTTTTCAAAGTTTGATCATTTTGGCAACTGGGAGTCTATCCTATAAAAAATATTTTTAAAATTAGTACTTCAATAATAAAAATCAAAATATTAGCAAATCAAAAGAGAAATTATAACTATTAAATATTTAAAATTATTATAAAAAATTATAATTTTATTCATAATTTTTTCATGAATTAAATATGTTATTTCTTTTTACTAGAGAAGTATATAGATTCACAAGTCATATATTAAAATATTAATAAAGCGAATACATATGCATGTATTGAATTAAACCAATATAACTAATATTGTCTAAATTTGATCGAAAGTATCAAATCATCACTAATTTTTATATATAATTCTCCCTTTTTTAAAAAAAGACTAATACAATGAAAAATCAATATATATAATTACATAACAAAAATTAATATATAAAACAAAAATCAAGAATTTTTTGTTATATAATATATATTGATTTGAATGTATATATTGATTTTTGTTATATATTGATAGATATAATGATTTTTTTTTGTTATGTAATTATTGATTTTAGAAATTTTTTGTTCATTATTTTAAAAAAAAAAGATAAGAGATAAGAGATTTAAAAGAGTCGTTACATATCAATAAGTCAAACTATCACTTGTCAAAATCTAGAAAAAATTCTCTAACTTTAAATATATATAATGATTTATTTTTTTAACATTAAAATGTTATTTATCAAATTACTAAAAAAATACTTATTATAAATTTAAAAAAATTCCCTAATTATTATATATATATTGATTAAGCTTGCTTGTTTTTTCAATGAAATTCAAACTCAAACCCTTTGGTCATAAGTGGTTCTGGAAGCAAAATTGCTTTTATGAAAAACAGTAAAATTTATCGTCAATCAACCATGTTTAACCTGAACTTATATTTCTTGTTTAGTACTCTTATAAGTGCCTCACCAACCAAAATTTTTTACATGCAGCAGAAAATATGGGATGTAGATGATGACGAAGTTGTTCATTGTGGGCAGAACCAAAATCTGTATCATATACCAATGGTTGTTGTTGGATCATTAGTAATTAACATTAAGACCTTCTATATTTTAATGATGAACAAAATATAAGATTTGGAGTTAATCACATTGGAATACTCGGAGTTCCAAAACAAGCTATTGCAAGTGGCTAACGTACGTAAAATGCACGTAAGCCTCCAGAATAACGTACGTTAGGTACTATAACTTACGCAACAATACAATAACGTACGTTAGGTTGATGCTGGATGAAAATAGAAACTACTGAATCATTTTAGACAAAAAAAATAATGTACATAAAGACAAAGTAACGTACATAAAGGATACATAATGTGCATAAGGAAAATGATAACGTACGTAAAGGATGAAGACAAACAAAGATCTTTCGACCGTTGAAGAAGATATCACAATGATTGAATGTAATGGTCAGATTCTCATGAATAAAGTATGCTACATGTAATATAACATGCGTTATGTATGGTTAACGTACATAAGGCTTTCTAGACAGCACAAATATCAATGAATGCACTTCAATGACTAGTTCAACAACTCCAATGGTCTTGTAGGCATTAAACGTTATAAATACATCAAGAAAAAACAATAAAAATGAATAATCATATATTTCAAAGAACAAACATTTTCATCATTCCTACCACCCAAAACATCAAAGATCAAGTTAAAGACAAAATCAACAGCACCAAGTTTATACACTAAACTCTAGCATAGAATTTTCATTGTAATCTTTTTGTATACATTTTGAGTTGAGAAAGTTTTGTTATGAGCCTTAAAAAACAATATTGTAAGGATTTTAGAGAGGTGAATCTAGAGAAAAATTAACCTTGTTTAGATTTTAGAAAATCAAAATTAATTTTGTTGATTTTAGAGGTATAAATCGTAATTAACTTTATTGCAAAATTTTTTTGGATTGAATCGAAATTAATCATCAATATAATAAATAAGAAAATCTTAAGTAAAAAAATTAGATAGTAAACATAATTATGATTAATTGAATCAATATAAATTTTAATGTTGTTTTTTGTTTGACTCTCCCAGCACAATTAAGGTGCCGAAAAATTCTTCAACAGTTAGTTGCACCGTTATGAAGCCTATTTGTGTCTGGAAAGTTTTGCCATTATTGAAGCTATACTTAGCCATTAATTCACAACAAATTTTCGTACTATACTGGCACGATTTGATTAGTTGGAAGCTATTAGAAATTGTTGACACCTACTCCCAAATCTTCCCTGTAATCCATTAAGATTCTAAACATTTGAAGGAAAAACTTTTTGGTGGTCTAATCATATCAAATATAAACGTGTGGTCGTAGGGGAAAAATTAGACATTTTTATTTTTTTATTTATTTATAAATATATTTAAGTGTTTTATTTTATAAATATTTAATAATTATTTATTATTAAATAATTAAGTAAAAAAATAAGAATTTATACCTTAGTCTACCAATGATTTTAAAGTATCCTTAGTTTATCATATTTATTTCATATTAATTATGTGACATAATTCTAATATTATGAATTCAATTTGCATTATAATATTAAGTAAATTTAACTTAATTCAAATTCACATACTATAAATAAACAAAGAACCATCCAACATAATTATTAGGTTAATTATTTCATATTTTATTCCATCTGAACTACATAATTCTAATATTATTTAGGATTTTATTATTTGAGAACCATCTAATTACAGTTAAATTCTACTATAATTACTATTAGAAGGATATGTTTTCATAAGTAAATTTTAATATCTAATATTTCTTAGGATTCAACTATTTAAGAACCATCAAATAACGTTTTAATGTTTTTGTATTTGTTTCCATATAAATATTTTACATGTCTTTTTCTTCTTCTCATACATAAGCATATGTGAGGTAAATTTATGCTATTAATTTTCGTGATTGTGTTTATGTATTTTATATTTAAGATAACTAATTTATTATGATTGTAGGTTTAAAAATATCAAAAGAACATCAAATAACTTGTTGTGATCACAAAATCCAAATATCAGAGTATGTTCATTATAATTCAGTTATAGTAATTTTTTGTCAAATGAAACATATTTTTTCTTTAAATTATTGTTTATCATCTTTGTATATATAGATAAATCGAAATTGTTGGTTATCATGTATTTATAAAAACAAAATTTACGTGCAACAGACATATAACAAAATCCATTTTAACAAAATGTAGAAAGTTGAAATAATTTGATTTACATTTTCTTTGTGTCAATATATTCCAACTACAATAGATTTAATAAAAACAAATTTTGTCATACATTTACCTTTTTTTTCCTATTTATTCTTTTTCATTTTATTTAATCCATCTCTTAATTCTATATATCTCTTCAACAATCATCTAAAAAATGCAAATAATCCAATAGATACAAAGACAAAGACCCCGAAAGCCACACACAACATGTCTAATGTCCCTTCTGTCCTAACCTTCTTCTCCTTCCTCTCCCTCTTCATCTCCATGAACTCCTCGTAGCTTCTCCTCCTTAAACTTTCCTTTTTGCCCCCGAATCCTCTAATCAAAATCCCCAAACTGTCCCTACCGTTCATGTACATTCCGTCCATGTCCTCCATCTGCAAACTCACCTCCTTCACGTGCATTCCTCCTCCTCGCCCGCTGCTTCCCCACGTGACCACTATCCAGCACTGCACAAACTCCGACGCCGATCCTCTCTCTCCCGCCAACACCACCGCCAACCGCGCGTGCACCTCACCGCTCAGCCAATGCTTCTGCACCGACACCGGCTTCTGGCTCGAAACATTCATCGCTTTTCCTCCCGCGGGGTCCACCAGGATCCAGCTCAGTGTCAGGTCTTCCGCCAGTTCCGCCGTGGCGGAGTCCTGCACCGGCGTCGGACACTTGTCCTTCGGATCCAACATGTCGATCCTAAACGGCGAGCAATTAAACCAACCGGACTCGGTCTCCGTCTCCACTACCTTGCTGAAAATGACCTCGCCGCGGTACCGGATATCGACGGCGGAGATTAGTTCAATCGGACGTTTGAGGTTAGCAAGTGGAGTTACGGAGGGAGGAGGAGTGGGGATGAGCGGGAATGATTGGGAGAAAAAAGAGCGCGGGCCATCAGAGAATGTAGAAATGACGTGGCGCATACGTGGGGTGCAGCTAGAAGGCCACGTGGACAAGCATATGTTTGTCCAAAGATCTTGATTGGATGTTAGTGAGTTGAGCTCCGTTGAGGTGCATGACGTGGAGGCAAGTGTGGGACCGTCGAGTCGGGTCAAGATGTGTGTGCAGAGGATATCCCGGTGCAAGGCGGAGATCGAGGCGTTGCCGCCGTCAGTGGTGGTCGGAGACATGGTGGGCAAGTGAGTCTCCGGGGAAAGTGGAAGTTATTATAGGAGCAAGGTTTTGTCTTTGGCTGTTTATATAGGGGGTGGAAGGACGGAGGAAAAGTATGGGTAGACTTAAATGCCCTTGGTTATTGGTCAAAATTACCATAAATGAATTAACAGTTTAATTATTGGTCACCGCAAAGATAAGAGGGGATAACATCAACGTGGCGTGTCTGCTAGTGTGCCGGCTTGGTTGGTTTATCCTTTCATTGTCTTGGTTCTGCAGGCAGGCCTCTTTTTCATTCTGTGATGGTTTGCCTTTTTTTCTCATAACTTAATTCAATATATTGTATATTGAATTTTTAAAAAAAATTGTTGATTTTCCTTTTTCTTTTTTGTTGGATTATGTTTTCAGTCTACTTGGTTGAGTTGCTGAGAGTTAATAGAAGAGAAACGAACACAAGCGATTTAGAGTGGTTCGGCCAATTCTCTATGTCTAAGTGAGACTTAGGTAGTTGACGTATACTATCAAAGTCTCACTTAGTCTTTTCACTATAACGATGATTGATTATGATTCAATTCAATAAAACCTTACAATAAGATTGATTCTCGGCTCACTCCTCTAAGACCTATACAAAATTGATTCTCGGCTCATACATCTAAAGCCTAACTACAAAGTTGATTTTGGCTCACACCTCTAAGGTCAATCCAAGGTTGATTTCTCTTTAGGTTCACACCTCTAAAACCTTTGCAAAGTTGTTTTTAAGGCTAACAAAAAATCTAAACTATACTCACAGTGTTTACAATTCACTCATAATGTTGGTGGGATTTTAAGATAAGAGTTGAAATAAAATACTCACAAACTAAGCTAATTTGAGCATCAAATGAAGAATTGTTATAGCAAGGAGTTAAGTACTTATTTATGTCATTCAAACTTCTATTTATAGTGTTTGAGACACCCTTCAGGTTGATTGTACCGTTGGAATAGTATAGAGATCCGTTGAAAATCAATTATGAAGCATTTTTTATGTTGAAAGCTACCACTAGTAGACTACCCAAGTCACCGGTCGACTACCGGTTTCAGATTCACTTCTTTGTTCTTCATGAGTCGACTCCTCAACTTCACTGGACGACTACCCAAGTCATATATCCGTTAAATGACCGTTGTAAATCACGTGAATGTCATTTCAAGTCAATTTGATCAATCATAATCTTCATTAGTCGACTACCACTCTTCATTAGTCGACTCATGGTCTCACCAGCAGACTACCAAGCACTTTTGTAGCTTCTGTTTGTCTGCCAGACGACTCACTAACTTCATTAGTCGACTACTCAAGGTCTGGAACACATTTAAATGATTTCTTCATACATCAGCCGACTCTCAATCATCATGGGTCAACTCCTAGACTCCAAAACATAATTTTCTTCAATTTTCTTGGTCTTCATTAGTCATGAATTTGTTTTCATTCATCAAGATAATCTTAATAATTTTGTATATTAATCAAAATATAGAAAGAACCAAAGTTTTGTACATTAATCAAAATATAGAATGAATCAAATATGAACCACTATTGGTTCAACATTTTCCCTCCATTATATAATCCAACTCAATTTATAAAAAAAAAATCAAACGCAAGTAAAAGGTACGGCTTCACCACTTGTAAATCTACCTCTACATAAATCAGTGGTGGAAGGAGGTAGAGTTGGGCTGGGTCGGCCAACCCCATCGGCCATCGGCCCACCTCCCCCGCCCTAATACTTCTACCCTTGTCAACCCTTCTGCCCTCCATTAGATTGAAGAAAAAAGAGAAATCTCATTCAGCGTCTGCCATTGCTACTTGTCACCACCTTGCAATAAATATTCAAATGATGAGACCTAAACAACTTAATAAGCAATGTCAACTTGGTAGGTGTTCAGTGACTCTAAACATGCCAGTTTCATTTCATATCACAGTTTTATCGTTCATGTTTTATTTTTTTAATACATTTAACAGATCAAATACAAATATATATCTAGACTGCTCATTTAATTATCTCAATTCAGGGCAATACCGTCATGATAAATCAATAAATTGTTTTGCCTTATTTCAGTGTTGACTTCAGCAAAGCAAATTTGTCTGTTTAAGTTTATTGCAAATTTAAATGGACCAGCTGCATTTATTTTTTAAGATTTTTGGAATAAGAAATTGATTGCTACTTAACATCATCGTCATCGACGTGTCATTGGATTGTTTTTTAAATTGGATATTATAATACAAATATTCTCTCTGATTCGTTGGCAAGTCATCGATCAAAACATAAATAAATAATGAAGTCAAATAATTCACACGTTAGAAAAATAAAATAAAATCATAAGTTGCTGTCAAATGAAATGTTAGCATCATAAAACCGCCAAGGTAGCTGTGTGCCCGTGTCCATTTGATTCTGATATCAAATTTAAATAATTCGAAAGTATAATGTCACTTGATGACTTTATTTTCATGAAGCTGTGTTTAATTAACCGCAAAAACATTATTTAAAAAAATAGCCACAAAAAATTATTTTGAAAATCATGGACATGCCAATATTTTGATTTAATATTTGTTTCTCATCCGTTCTTTTCGATGCTTAATTTCCTATAATCATTATTGAAGAGACACAAAACATTTCGATTTGATTTATCTAGCCTTTTATCTTATAAAAAAATTAATTTGATTATTTGCACAAAACAGTTAAAAATCAATCAACTTGTAACATATTTGTAGTGGAGTTTTGTCAAGTACTAAAAGTTTGTTTAGTTCAACTTCTCAGGAAGTAAAATATCTTTTTGAGAAGTTATTTATAAACATGTTTGGTTGGCATATTGAATTACTGAGAAGTGTAATTTATTATGTTTGATTTGAAAATATACTTCTTAGGAAATTAGTTAAAAAAAGTCAATAATACTCTTATTATTATTAAATTTCAATTAATAATATAAAAAATTACAGAAAATATTTATTTTTATTACATTACATATTTTTTCTTATGAGAAGTAAAACTACAGTTATTTTTTCACACAATTCTATAATAAAGACTAATTTTTTTAAAATTTGACAAAATTT